>NW_011627104.1:1671524-1889494 GCF_000204515.1 Acromyrmex echinatior | reverse complement strand
TAAATATATATATCATAAAAAATATTTTTTATAATAAGTTTTTTATTTTTATTTCAATTTTAATATATTTTTATTTTAATTTCTTGATATATTTCTTTTAATAATTCTTTTAATACATTTATTTATTTTGTGGTAAACATAATTTCAAGCTGAGTTTTCGCGTAGTAAATGCGTTGAGTTCTATCTTCCTATACTCCTTGCGACTTTGTTGCAACCGCGCTAAATGCACCGTAGCCACGGATGTGTAACGGAAGACTGTCGGGTCTGTGGACGCTCTTTTCGGCTTCAAAATTTGGCACACAGTGGATTTTAGCTGTATTCGTTCCAGAAAAAAAGAGTCACCTTCGCCTGCTGGCGCCGGCGCGACAAAAAGCTCGTATAATCGAGCGTATTTCCCTGCATCCATCTCAGGATATTACGTTTCCTGCCAAAAAAGTGTCGAGCACCGTTGTGTTCGCCTAGTCGGCTGCAGCGACAACCAATGAACAATTTGTGAATGAAAATTCCTCTCGTGCACTTTGGCGATCTCGCGCTCCTGTCATTTCAATTTAAACCGAAGGATTATCTTAATTAAAAGCGTTTAGTTTCAAAATATCATATCACACATATAAATATGTATAAAGAATGTAAGTCAAGTATACATTAACAAAAATATCTGGTTGAGAATAAATCAGAAGATTCTGATTATTCAATTAGAATTCCGGTTATCACAACTAAAATTTTAAGTTCAACCAGAGAAAATTCTAATTCATGTATTTTTAATCTCTTAAGAGTTTCAATTAATTCATCCAGACATCTTTCTCAGTGTAGAATAAAGTAGGGCTTTTCGTTAATAATTTTTGTGTTCTTAAACTGCTCATATTGAGCACTTAAAGGTCATGCTCTCTCTCAAGAAACAATCATGTTTATGTAATACAATTGTAAATGTAAATGTCGCTATAATACGAAAAGATATTAAATTTTACTAATTGATGTCAGTTTAAAATTGAAGTATACATACAATATACTTTATTCGCGGGACGTCCTGGGAATGTTTTCGGGATATCTTTAGGACGCTTCTTAAAGGTCAAAATTGCAGAAATAAATAGAATACAGAGTGTCTCAAAAGTAATGAGAATGATTCTGGAAAAAATATTTTTATTGAAACCAGACGAACGCGCGCGATTTTTTTTCTCAAACAATCGAGTACTTGAACGTAAAACGCATCAAATCTGACCTGAAAGGAAATCATTTTGAGACCACAACCGCTTGGACATTTTCGATGGTCTCAAAATGATTTCCTTTCAGATCAGATTTGATGCGTTTTACATTCAAGTACTCGCATCCGCCCAGAAATCCAACACACCTGGATCCTTCACTATGACAACACTTGTTGTCGTAGTGCCACACCATCTTAATGGTGAGTTTTTGGCTACGAAGAACATTCCAACACTTCCTCAACCACCCTACAGACTGGCTCAGACCCCGTGCGACTTCTTTTTATTCCCTCACATCAAATATGATCTGAAAGGAAACCATTTTGGAATCATCGAAAACGTCCAAGCGGCTATGACAAGGACCTTGAACAGTATCTTCGTTGAAGACTTCCAACGCTATTATAGAGAGTGGCAGCAACGTTGAACGCAGTATATAGACTTTCAAGGGGACTACTTTGAAAACTATTAAGTGTATTTAAATCTGATTTCAATAAAAGTATTAATATTAATTTTTTCCAGAATCATTCTCATTATTTTTGGGACAGACCTGTTATGTTTGGGACAGACTAACCTCACCTTTTTTTACAGAGCTCATTAAAAGAAACGAAAAGGGTCTTAATAAGTTTCAAAAAACGTTCTGAAGACGTTCAGATTTTATCCAACATTTGCAAACTCAAAAGATAAATAATTTTATCTTTTAAATGATCCTCGTCAATCGGTGAATAAAGTCATCGCTGTCATTAAAATAGATTGGAACATGGAAGCTGTAAATTCCACGGCTATCCGCGAGCCGCATCGACGCCCACAAAACCGATGGGATCGTAAAGAACCGCGACTTCTTTTTCCGTGGGATTTACTTTACGATACCGCGAAGGCCACTAATAGGCGCGCTCGATGAGTCCCGTCGACAGCGTCGATGCGCTCGGCGATGCCAAGGAAAGCTTACACACGTTTTCGTTAAGGAGAACAAAAAGGACACGAGCGAGGAATTGGCGCGGTCGACGGACTGGAACCATTTGCCGAATATAAGTTCGCGATCCGCGTTTGCCGCGTAATCATTAAGATAAGACGATAAATATATCTGCAAATAAAAAGAATATATACAGTAATTAAAGGAATGTATGTACAGTAAACAAGAATATATATACAGTATACAGTAATTATGTATAAATTTATAATTTTGAAAAATATGATTACAGACGGAGGGTTAAGACGTTAAAATATCAGATTTATATAAATTCTAGATTTATATAATTTCTAAATTTATACATAATTATATATAAGTTTGATACTTCATCGTTTTAATTTCCCGTCTGCAATCTCAGAGAAAGAGAATGAACTTTCATTTGTGCTAAAAAGACTCAGATTGCAGACGGAGAGTTAAATTTGAGGAATATTTGAGAAACGTCGAGAATGTCAATTCTTCATTAAATTATTTTTAGAAAATTGTAAAAATATAAAAACAATTATATGTAATGTGTAAAAAAAATTATTCTTAATACATTTAATATCTAGAGACGCCAAAACAATTAATAAAACGATATTCTCGAGTTCGAAAAAAAACGCGACTAGATTGAGTTACGTTTCGCGCAACCGCGGGATAAATCAGTCTTCGTCCCCTTCGTGCAGGACAATTTACGACGGATAATTTACGACACGTTGGAATATTCTGAAAAATTGTATGCCTCAGCCTTCTACCGGAAGTACGGTACGAGAACTGCAACGATGATGACGACGGCGGCGGTTCCTCGGTTCGTTTGGATAACCGAAGCGCCGCCCCTGTGCGACTGCGTATATCCATCATTTCCGTCGAAGAGAGACAAGGAAGAACAGGGGTAAAGAAGAAGATAAGGACCTCACTTTCACAAGGGATGAGCTCTGCGTTAGGATGCGCGAGAAAAGGGTCGAACGACCGTCGTAAGATCGTTAAAAGACCTCCGTTGCAGATTTTAAGTACAGAAAAAAAAGTCACCCCTCATTTTTCGAGAGAGAGGAAAAACATATATCGACAGAAAAAAAGATTATTGCCAGTGTTGACTTGTGATTGGCCCGCCGAAAGGCTTGAGAGAGCCATCTAATATCGTGGATGACACCTTCTTATATGGATACCGAAAATGGTTCCCTCAAACAGTTGAGTCTCTTTCTTTCTTGCCCTCCTCATTTCTGTCGCACTTCGACGCAGATAAATCGAGCCTCTTGAAAAAACACCGCGCGAGTTGTTGCGAGCTGATATATGAACGCCCGATTCATTAAGCGTTGCCGATAAAGTATGTGTTAATGAAGAGAGAGAGAGAGAGAAAGAGAGAGAGAGAGAGACTTTTTCCACGTGAAGAATGTTTATTTCTGCATATGTTCATGTATTACGATAGGTATAGTTGAATATTCGATTCTATTAAACCTGCGCAATCAACAGCGAGTATCATATTTCGCTTAATTGAAAGATCACAACTTAATTAACATAATACTGTCTATATCATAATTATATCATTGAGATGTTCATTTATACCTTTCTAATTTAATAAATCATTTTAATCCTTCTATGCAATAATATCCGAGTATTTATATCGAATTTTAAACAATATAAAATTTCAATATTTTATAACAAAAAATTAGCATTTTTATGACATCAAAATAAAGTCATTTTGAGTCACTTTTACATTTTTGACAGAACTTTCCTTACAGAAATCTAATACTGATCAATTATTTAACTACTCAATTTTATTACCGAAAGATAGTAATTAATTACTTACTTGGACTAATTACTTATTCAGTATTAAAAGTACTGAACAACAGCTGTGCTCTTAAAACTTAAAATATATAATTAATTACTGTCTTTCATTATTGGCTAATAATATAATAGATTTCTAGCAAGGGTTTTAAAACACAGTATAGTAAAAAGGTGAAAAATTATGCATTGTGATAGCTGATTAAGATGTGCTTAATTATCGTGCTTAAAGTATTTAGTTAATTAAAATTGCCAATGCATTAATCATTGCATAGGGAAGAGAAAGGATGGAATATGTAGATGCACTTCAAAATAAAGGGACCGCCAAGTGCCGTTCTTCTTAATGGCTGCGGCGACGTTCGTTATTTCATTA
Source organism: Acromyrmex echinatior (assembly GCF_000204515.1). The sequence goes on along the minus strand of NW_011627104.1, from coordinate 1,885,200 downwards.
TCATTTCTTCGTACAGCTTAAAGTAGCTTGCAGCTGCTTTGTGACCGATGAAGTGCTTCGACCATTTCCGAAAAAAGTGCGAAGAGAAGAGAGGGAAAGATCTCGAGTCCATGCAGCTTTCCTTTTCTATCTCTCTCTTTTTCTGCTTTTTTCTCTCACGCCTTCTTCGTTTTCCTCGACCGAATCATCGGAGATCCTCAACCTTCCAGGTTAACCGCGAGAAAGTATTATGGCCGTAGACACGCCTCTCCAAACAGGAAATTAGCTGCCGACAGGCGGTTCGAATTATAAATTTCTAGGGAGAGTCTCGTGTGCAGGAATCCCTTCTTTCGTTTCTTCCGCATCTGATTCCATTTTATCGGAAACTTCAAAAGAACCGCCCTCACCCTCAAAGATGACCATCCGGTTCTTCAAAATTCTATAAAAAATAGGCGAATTGGATGATCGATATAAAAAGTTATTTTTCTACAATTATATTGATTTTTGAAGTCAGAGATTCATTTATAAAACATTTTGAATTTTCCTTTATTTCATTTTCTTACTATTTTTTTATTATAATTAAATTTTTTAAATCAATTAAATTGTATAGATATTAAAATTGATTAATTTTTAACAAAAAGATTAAAAAATAAAGACATTATAAATTAGCTTGATCTTTTGTGGGCACAATCTTTACAGAACGGCCTATCTTTTTTTATACTTCTATGTACGTTTCAAAAATTCTTATATGTTGAAAGAATGATTTTGTTAAAATATCTAAAAATTTAGGTGGAGACAGATCTAAAAATAATTTTGCTGGATCGTCAAAATAATTATGTAAAACACATGATGAGCAATAAAAAATACAAAAAATTTTGACATTCTAGTAATCACTTTGAGTGTCCTACATAATTATTTTAACAGTCAACATTCATTTTTGGATCTGTATTTAACTAAATTTTTAGATATTTTAGCAAAACTATTCCTTCAATGCAGAGTTCGAATTCAGGGTCGAAGGGCAAAAGCTAGGGCATAACCTTTTGGAACACTCTGTATAGTTTTCGCGGGGACTCCTAGAAGGATGTCAACGATTCGCCCTGTCAATCTCTGTGCGCGGCAAAGGCTGATGACGTGAGACTCCTTTTACGCATAGGTAGGAGACTACAAAGTGCACGCGTCAGGCCAGATGTCGGTGGAGCGGCCTGTCTTTATGGCTGTCAAGTTGCACGTAGACGAGACGCGACGGACGTGCCGCGAAAAGGAGCATCACGACGCGACGCCGCGAGCGGAAGGGTAAATGGAATCTAACGTCGGGACGCCCGTCGTCACCGTCGTATCGTTTATTTCCTCCTTGGCTCGCGCACCGATTGGTTAGCGTGAGAAAAAAAGAGCCAGCAAGAAGCAAAATAGGAATCTATCGCAAAAGTTGTGTAAGAAACGAAGAAAAAACTTTATGATTTACGCAAAATATTTATAATTTGTAATGTAAGTAATAATCTATCATTATATTTTAATATATTATTATATTTCTGTTTTATAACATAAATAAAAAAAGGAAGAAAATAATTTTTTTTTTAATAAAGAAATAATAAATTGAAATCCTTGGAATTTATTTATACTACTTTATATTGTATTATATTATATTTCTAATTATATTTCACAACACTTTATTGATCTTTAAAAATTTAGATTTTTGCGGTTCAAACCAAATTTTTGAAATCGTGATTTTTAGAATTCTTGGAATTTTAGACGGTGCAACTTGCTAATTCATCAATTTTCGAGAATCTTAATTTTCTCGATTTGAAATCTGAAATTCTCGAAATTTTAAATAATTTTACATGTTTAATGACAAACGTGACAAGGACAATTAATGGCAAGGCTGATCGCGACAAGAAAAAAAAAGAATGCAAAAGAGGATATGTAATACTTCTACGAATGTGGGTCACCAAAGAAGAGGAATGAATGGACACAGAGTCTCTGTTTACTAGCTCTGTTATTTCTACACTAAACTAGTAATACTGATTCACATCTGTGAATGCCACAATTACAGAATTGTAAGAGTGTCTGTCGTGATACATAGAAGAATACGGAGGAAAAAAAAGTTGCGTTTCAGAGTCTTCTGTATTTGTGTAACAAATAAACAAAAGTGCGAGAAAAACGACAAGAAGACTACGCCTTTCTTCGCGAAACTTCTGAAACTTCTCGCAAAGACGAGAGGAGGGAGGGAGATTCGAAACGTCGTGTGAACCGGATCTCTCGTCACCGCCAGCTGTCAAGCCGACTTGTCTTCTCTCATCTCTTATACAACTGTGATGTTTTCCCTACCGATATACCGTGCGAGACGCAACCGGCGACACTTTAAACAGTTTAAACTAATCAACGTCGACTCTGATACAATTCTTGGTAAAAAAAATTTGTATCAATGTCTTGCAAAAATAGTCAAATCAAACCGGTAGTTATCTTGGAAATTATAAAAGTATTAATTTTCAAAAAAAATTTTAAATTTAAATATTCTTCTTAATCTGAGAATATTAATTATTTGCAGCTGTGTAAGATTCTCATTAACATTATTAATATTCTTATAAAGATATTATTTGCATTAAAAATTATTAAATTGTTTGTCAATTTGATAAATAATTTATTTTACTACTCCGATCCTATACTCACAATTGTGTTTCAAGATTAAAAAAGATTTCGGGGCGCAGTTTGCAAAATCAAACGTATATATAAATTCACATAGAAATATTTAAGCACTAAGATCCACTTTGACCGAATATAGGAATTCTTTTTTTAATTAGAATATTAATATATTAATAATATTTGAGATTATATTAACATAATAATTAATATATAAATTATTTTTATACATAGTCAAAGAATTGATGTATAATAATTTGTAACGAGAGTGGAGAATGTGAAGAGGAAGAAAGTAATTAATCGAGAACGCGGAAAAAAGGCGCGGAAAAAAGGCATAGTAACTGAGCTGGGTACATTTATGGGGACATGTTTTAGTGGATAGTATTCATTAGGGAAGTCCATCGCGCGTCATCGAGGTGTCGTAAAAAAAAGTTTATAAGAAAAAAAAGGTCTGCCGATCTACGCTCGTGGGAAGCCGCCGTTAAGTATGTATGTATCATTGATAATTCCGCAGCATTTCGCAAAGGAGTTCTTCTCTATTTAGTTTTTAGATCTCTTTCTGAGTTTATTTTATTTTATTTATGTTATTGTTTTAATTTTTCAGTTATCTTTTCCCAGACTTTAACGGACAGAGTAGTGCAAGAGGACCGATTTGAAAGGTTCTCTGTGAAAACAATCGTGCAATGTAATAAATACACGGCCTATGAGACGACAGTCGTTTGCCTTCAGCATAGAGACAGATTTCGGAGAAGGACGTGCGTTTCTTTTTTTTTCTCTTTTTTGTTCTGCTCATGAAAGATGATCGATGTGTAATATGGTCCGGTCGTCGAAGAGTCTCAAGAGGACGGGAACGATGTTGACGCACGGAGATAATGTGATGATTGGTTCGTCGCCGTATTATTTTCGCCACCCTAGAGAATCGGCAAAAGCGCAGGACGATCGCGTAATGTCGGAACAAAACGGTTAGTTTCTTTTTTTCTTCTCTTTGAAATCCTTCGATTGTATTACACATCCATTTACATGTCGAATGAATCTCCAATCGATATTTTTAAGCGAGATATTATAAGTTTCATGCAAAATCCAGTTTTGAAGTAAAAGCATTGTATTTTTTTCTAATCTCCTAGTTGTTTTGTAGGTTTTTGTGTCAGTTAATTAGAGCTGTTACTTTTGATAACTACAAAGATTCGAAAGAATTTTGAATTTTCGAACTTAACTTTCGAATCTTCGAAGTGTAAGATATTTTAAGGCTTTTTGAGTTTCAGAGTTATATTTTGAAGCTTCTTTAGGAGTTACTTTAAACTTTTAAAGTTCATAGTTGATTTCGAAGAATTAAATTCTTTCGAAACTTCGAATCTTCATAGTTGTCAAAAGTTAATAATTCTAATTTCTTTTATTCTCTAAGTTTTCTCCATAATTTTTCAGAGCATTGACTCGATCTGATAAAAATAATATTCTTCGATATTCTTCTTGGAGATTTCTTCGTTTATTATACGCATCTAGTTTACATCGTGCACTTGATATGAATACTAACTAATAATTTTCTATTGAATTATCTTAATTTCAGCGATACGTGAAAATATATACATGATATGTATATTTAATTAATCATTTTGATGCATATTGTATCAATTTAGTACATCATTCTTTAAATACGTTACTGAAATTAAAATAATTTAATAGAAAGTTACTAATTAATACACGTATTAAGTGCACTGTAAACTAGACCATTATATGCACATGAGATAATTTTTTGACCTTTTTAAATGATATATTTGATAAATTACTTGCTCATTGTTTTGCACAGCGGACGACAAGCCTTCGGTAATTTTAACAATTGCGTCATCCAAGGGAAGATGCAAATACTGCATTTACAGTATTATTGGGATACTGTTGGTCTTGTTGTGCATCATGATCAGTGGAATGCTGTTCCCATATCCTCTGCGTGCTTCATGTATTATTAAATGGTAATTACACTCTATGTACGCATCAACAGTTAACACACGAACGGTTTGTGAGAATTGTGCTGTAGAAAAACGGATAATACTTTGACAAAGTTGAGGAAGTTACTTCATAAGTTACTTTTTACATTACCTTATATGTGTTTGTTATAGAAATTCAGTACAAAAAGTAGTACAAAATTGAGCAAATAATATAACCAAAAATAAAATACTCGAACTTGTACTCAATTTCTAATAATAAAAGGTAACTTATAAGTAATTTACAAATTTATTTTTACAAACTAACTTTCCAAATCCTGTATTTTAACTAGATAACCACGCTTGTTATGTGTTCTTTTTAAATTCAGATAAGTTTTTTATGGAACTTTGAGTACCAAGACAGAATTTTCAATAAATACCAATGTTATAACTTCACACTCAACATTTAACTGCTACAACATTTAACTGTTATAATATGTATTATATTATATTTATAATTGAATGTGAAATTCTAACAATGATGTTATATTATGTTCAGTTGGTATTTACTGGATTTTCAAAAAGCTAAAATTCCGAAATTGTAAGAAATCATATATAGAAAAAAAAATTTCGTCATTTTTTCGCGAATAAATGCCACGCCATTCGCCAAAAGCTATTCATCGATTATCAAACACTTCGTCGCAACAAAATAACGAGCAAAACGTCGGTATTTTTATGAACAGGTTCAAGAGCTTTTTGAACGGATTTACATTCTGCCACAGCTGCCGTTATCGTTTTCTTTTTTCTCTGAGCGCCGAGAGATCGGATCCCTTTCATCCTACGGCAATAGCTAATGCGAATGATTGTCGCGTCGTTTTTACGAGGACTAGAGCTTTCGAAAAGTTTCTTTTGAAGCAACGTCCACGCCGCTCCTGCGTGGATACACGTTATATACACAGGGAAACTCAATATCGCCGGCGCGACGTGGAGCTCGTATATTTTACTTTGGCCGGGACGACACCGCCCGAAAAATAAACGATCCGCGCTTTTCCGACTTCACGAGAACGGACGGCGTCGTACCGGGGTAGCTCGCTATTTTATTACTTTCGGTCGCTTCGAGTATCTTTTAAAATTAACATCAAGGAGGTGGTACAAAAACTTTAGAACCGATACACTTCTTATATAAAAAAAAAATATATAGAGTATATCTCTAACCAAAGAAAGATGGATGCGTTTGAAAAGAAGAGCAGAAATAAATCGCAGTTTATAAATATTATCCTAAAACGCATTAGAAATTTAAGTGTAAAAGTATACAAAGATGAAACGATTCCTACGGAAATATTTTATTCAATTGAATTATTTAAATACTTTTTAAAGATAATTACTCTAGGAAGTTTGACGATCCGTGCGCGCATGTGATGCAAAAGTTCCGACGCCAGATAACGAATTGGTCTTCTTGGAACACTTGTCAACAGCGTGACGGCACTTGTCAGTATACGGTAAGAGTAATGTCTGATTTTTTTAAATGCAAATTAACTTTAATTTTTATCTAGCTCAAGCTACCTGTGGAGAGTAACATAATTAGAGCGACGCACAGGACATCGAAGTCGCTCGAGAGGATCGAGATCATCTTCGAGGAGATAAACAATACGTGTTTCGCTAAAGTAAACTTTTAATTAAACATAATAATTATTATACGATAAATAATGAAAACACAAACAATATTACAATATGCGTCGAAAACAATATGAGATATCTCATTAATTTCACATTAATGTTTATCCAGCGAGAAATGATTCATCGAATCAACATCGATATGATGATTTCGATGTCAATTAAATGTTGATTCGATGTCTAATTGACAGTCATTTCTCGTTGAGTAATGACGCATTCTTTATAAATTTGATATTAAAGAATGTATTAAATATTTTTCTTTAATAATTATATGTAAAACTTTAAAGTTTAACAATAAGATAGGAAACAAGATCGGTAGTTTGTCTCGGTAAGTCTAAAGGCTCAAGACGCTCGCACGGAATGCAAGAGATCCGGGTTCGACTCCCGGCCGAGGCAATATTTTTCGCAATAAGTTTATTACAGTTTTTTAAGATTAATATGGAGAATTTGGGAGGATTATTAATATTTCAGATCAATTGCGTTAATGCCGACAACCATCGGCACGTAATTTCTGAAATTAATTCATTTGTTTGAAAATATATAATATGTATTAGTTCTTAATACTCAGACCGTAGTGGCGCTTTGGATTTAAAGTAATCTTAAAGTTTAAATTGCCGAATGCTAGACTAACGAAAATATCATTTATATGTAGGCTGAATCTGTTTCAAGCAATTGGTTCATAATATTCGATTACGGGAGAAATTATTGCAATCTGCACAACTTGGTAGTGGGAGCTGATCTCGACAGACACGCGAAATTTCAGGAGCTAACCAATGATGCTACGTGCACGCAATTCAATATGGCAGTCTGTTGATGAAACAAGACACACCGATTTCTTGTGGTTTTTCAAAACTTACATGTGTAAATTTATTTCAAAATTTATGTATGAATTATATATTATATTGTTATATATTATACATATATAAAGTTTTTATATTATATATAAAGTACTTATATATTGTATAATTATATATATTAAAATATATATAATTGATATATAAATTGAGAAATAATCGTTAATTACATAGAAAATGAAAATATTTAAAAAATAAACTTAATATAAATATAATATATATACGTATATGAAAGTATATATGCATTATGTTTACGTTAATTCTTCAAAATTTATATATATTTTCATAACATTCCAACGAGAGCCGGAATAAGTTCGAAAAACCATAAGTTTTTTAATATTTATAATAAAAATTTATATTTATATTAATTTACAGAGTTTCTTATGTAAGTGTTACAAGATCATTTATATCATAAGTTTGTACTTCGATATATCCTTTCTTATAAAACAGTAGATACAATATATAACAGTAGAATTATATCTCGCTATAAATATTAAATATCGCTTACGTTAAACACAGAACTAATTATTATTATTATTATCCATTATTATGGAAAAAATAAGACATTACGTATCTTCTTTAAATATGTATTGTACATTTATCATTGAGAGGAATGTATATTTCTATTAACTGATCAGACAAAATCAGATTTTAAATAAATTGAGATCTAATTATACAAATAGTTAAAGCTTCAATTGTTGAAATAATTCGAACACAGAGAGAAATTTAAGTGAAAATAACATTCGTAAAGAGGAACGTTTATTTTATTTTACACTTCCGTAAAGTCAAATTGAAACAATTGAAACTGTTTGATTTTATTTATTTTCAGACTTGAATGATCAGAGCTATTTAGAATTTGATCTTGAAATTCATACTATTTAAACTGTGCTATTGAAAACAATTTATGGTTTTTAATAGCACAGTTCTTAGCTGTGCAAAGTGCGTCTCGACATAGAAATATACTTGAATCCCAACGATCAAATAATACAAGTCATATAAATTAATTTAATTAAAACGCCTACCTAACTAAAACACTAAAATATATATATATTGAAAATATTCATATCAAATTTAAAGTGATCTTGAGATCATTATTATCAAAAGAACATTATTTACAAAATCGCAAAATGTACATAAATTATTTAATAACCATATTTAATTATTTATGCTTTCCAAAGTAATTATTTTTCTCATGAACTTTTTTTCTCGGATTACTTTGTTATTAAAATCGTACTAATTATCGTACTAATATTTTACATTATAATAAATAAATATTCAACCCCAATTTTTAGCAATTATTATATAAACATTATTATTTTGCAATTATTAATCTTTTTTCGATTAATCCAGATGCTCACTCGATGTACCGGAATGGTGATAACAGTAGTTATATCCGGGTGAAACAAACGCTCGACATCTCCTGCCATTTCTCGTTATTCCCATACAAGGTATTTTCAGCATCGGAGTATTACTGAAAACATTCCTTAGCTATTTTACGATTTCCTCTTTTTTAAAATAATTTTTCTGACAACAATTATTTATTTACCTTCTACTTCGTGGCAAATCCATGTTATACCGAAAATGCTCAAACGACTTTCCTGTGTCGTTAAAATCATTTGTGTTATAATCGTTATGATCTGTGACATAATTATCTTGATACTGCCATGACGTTATGTTGTCGATAGAAGAATCACATTCTATCAGACCTTTTGTTAATGCAGACTGCAAGTGAATAATGTCCTCACGCTTCTTCCTCGACGGTTGATACGAACAAGAGAGCTCTTCATGCGCATTTAAATTACGTCCACCCCATGAAGCGACTGCCTCTAACAAGGCATTCAATTTTCCTGGACAAATTATCGGATGTTGTAATAATCATCAAACCATTTCTCTCGCTTAATTTCAATCTTAAATAGAAGAAATACCTCTGAAATTATTTATTTGCAAAACGCTGAGATTGTACAGTTTTCGCACTTTACTCATTAATCTTGTGTGTAACTGCATTTTTGGTACAGAATTAAAATTCGACGAAGATGTGTTGTCACGCGCAATTCCATTTGAATAACCTTTTTGTTGATGAATCAGCTTAATTAACTCCGTCTTCGCTTCCGGGACGTTTGGTCCGATTATACGTTGTATTCCCAGCATTAAAAAATGCACTGTGTTAAAGAAATAAACGGCAAACGTTAATGTAATATATCAAGTATTCGTATGCATTACACAATTACTCTCTCGTTTTCTATATTTTAGAAACATTTTATCACACGTTTTAATGTACTCACTTGCAGTAATCAAGAATATTAACACCGTTATAGATGTAAAATCTAAACAAGCTTCCGTGCCCTGTTTCAAGTAGGTTACGAGATTCGCTGGTATAACGCCCATGATAGTAGCTCTAGTTAAAAAAGGTGCTTGTAAAAACGCGGCGACTATCATCGCCACTAATAAATACATAATGTGTAAAAATATGCGATATGCTTTTTGCATTTGTTCACCTAAAAAAACAGAAACAATATATATTGCATTATTAATATATTCCAATTAACCTAATGTTTTTTTTTTCAAACAAAAGTTTTTAACTTAACATGATCATCATGTAATTAATTTAATAAAATTCTTTTTACACAATTATTAAATTAGATCGCTTTCTTATAAAACAAATATATCTTATATCATACCAGTATCGCCGATGTAATCAGTAATCCACCCCAATTTTTGATCTACTTCCGTGCGCATTGTATTAGTGAGATTCCAAATGTACTGGATGGTATCGTTAATTTGCGTGAGCATCTGCATCGTTTGCTCGTATTGGAGGATAGTTTCCTCATGTTGTTGTAACAAATAATTTGTGCTTTGTTCGATTTTTTCCCAGATTATTTGCGCTTGTTCTTGTATGGTAAACAAATCCTGTAATACCTCCTTATGATTTTCTCCACGTTCGATAGCCTGTTGCTCAAAATCTTTATGTGCCTTTTCTGAAGAACATTAAATATATTCAGAATTTCTACGTATAATAATACAAAAAACCATGTATAAAAAGTTTGGTTTACTAACCTAATTTGTTTTTTATTTCTTCCGTCATGACTGCAAGCTGAGCGTGGCCAGATCGTATTAACGCTTTTTCATTATACAACTCTCTTAGGTTTGTTGTTACAAGATTATGAGCTGTTGCCTGAGCATCCTTCAAATTTTCTTGTTGTGACAAAAGTAGCTTGTTTTTTTCAGTTAACGATAATAGAGCTTCCGTTGTTTGTTCTTCCAGACGATCTTGACCGTGCTATTTAATACAATTATAATGCCTCAATTAAAGAATAAATCAAGAAATATTGAAGAAATGTAATTACCTTCAAGGAATTCAATGCCTTGATTTGAGAATGCGCAGACTGCATCAGTTTGTTGACAGTTAATTCTGTAAGAGCACGAAATTGTGTATTTCGAGCTGCATAACAAATTGCCCTCGCTCTGTTACTTATTAAGTGATACGCATTCCACATATCAGCATCCATGTCGGTTGTACATTGCTTAAGAGACTAAAAAAAAAACAACCATATTTTGTACTTACACTAACTTATACAACAAAGTTACACAATTGTATTCTGTCACATGCACATATTTTCAAGACTTCACACTCTTTTTGGCACTATTCATTATTTATTATTTATGTTTCTAATTTTTTTAAATTGAAATCAAGCTTATTGCGATATTAAAATTTGCATGAATAGAACACTAGTACAACACAGTACAACATATGTGGCACTAGGCAACTGAAACCATAAGCTTTGAGGAGGTCCACTAAAGTAAAGGGAGGGGGAAGTGTGCAGGTTTGAACAGGCATGGAATTTACCCCCTCAAACTATGAAGGGTTCTGACATTCTGCAGTATAAGCGTATCCTGTTCTCGTACTAACAATGTAAGTACTCTTCTCATTAACAAAAATCGATAAATTTTAATAAACTCTTAGACATACGAGAGCATTAAACATTCATTAAAAGCCACAGAAATATAATAAATATAATAAAATACTCTCTCTATTGTATATATAATTCAATTATTCCTGTATAAATTTTATAAAACAATAGAATATAGAAGATATCGACTCGATAATCGACAAATCATAATGGAAATAACGAAACCCAGACAATATAAACATTATTTATCGTAACATTTGATATTTTTATGACATTGACGTCAAAATCGACAATAATATCTGTTTGCTATCTAGAAAGGTTTTTTTTTTTGTAAAGACGCTGTGTTTTATGAAGTACGTACCATTTCTTCAGTGCAGGGAAACATTTTCCTGCCTTCAACTGCTGATTGGCAGTTAAGGAGATTGACACCCAGTTTTGCTAGCTCTTCCTCTGTCATGTCAGAACATGAGGTTTTAATCTTTATGATGACCTTGTGCTGACAAGTCTCCAATGGGGAAGACACTTGAATATCCGTGAACTTGGAAGCCTCTTGAAGAAATTTCTCATCCTCTGTCATTGACTCATAAGGAATTGAGATCAGAGGCACACCATCAGCGACAAGGACATTCGAATCATCTGTTTTTTTACTCCACAGCCAATCCAGCATAGATGTGTTACCAATTTTACAATTAAATGACAAGATAAATGTTATCAAGAGAAGTCTACACTCCATTTTGCACCTGACTTATTGATCTGAAATAAGAAGCAAGAACAACTAATTGATTGATCTGAAATAAGAATCAAGAACAACTTAAACTGTTCCAAAATTTACTATCAATGCTAAAAATCTAATTCATATTAAAATCACTATAATTTTCAGTATTGACATTAAATTTTGAAATCTGAAGTTTTGCATTAACTCTTAATACACACGATTGGGTGATTTTCGTGTCCTGTACATTTTTTTTTTTCGAAAAACTAGAAGCACAAGTAAATAGAATATTTATATACAATTTTTTAAATACACAACCTCATACACACTTTCTAAAGATATTAAAGTATACGTAAGAATCACTTAATAATTCTTGTATATTTGTTAAAATAATGAAAATTAATGAATAATCCATCATGTGTACTAAGAGTATAAAAAAATCAATACTGAAATACATGATGATTACCTAAAAGTCCTAAAACTATCGACGAGCCTTGACAATAATCGAGATAAATAAATAATGCACGATCATCTGTTCTTGTTGAAGACTGATGTTACAAAACTGCACCACTAAAAATAGACAGTCGTCCGCTCCGGAACTGTTGTGTAGTTTCACTGACAACGCGCCAACGTGAAAATTGCGACAAGAGTTTCTCTCGGGATAAGCGAGCGATGGAGTATCTATCCGTTTCGCGAATTCAAACGCGATGACAAGTACTTTTCATGTGTTTCGTCCGTGTGCTTCAACGGTTGCGCCGTTCAAAATGCGCAAATGGCGATCAAGGACAAAGTCATCTGCGCGATTGTGTCCATCATATCGTTTTCCTCACTCTGACTTCTCGTCGTGAAACCATCGCGAGAGTTGCGCTCTATCCATTTCTATTCTACCGCGAAAGGAGATCGAAGGGATCTTCGAAGAATTTATGATGAAAACATTGGAAACTATCGTTGCGTTTCTGCACTTTTGAGATGAGGAACGCCGGAACGGGCCAATCGCGAGCGCGATAAAAAGTGTTCCACCATATTCCATCGAACTTTTGAAAGCGACCAATCGGTGCCATGACCATATGATGCGCGCGCGCTCATTGATCGTTCTGAATCAGGATTAGCAAGGAGTCGAGTCGAGAATTCACAAACTGTAAACTAAGTAATTTATTTTCCAACGCACAGTTATTTTGAAACACATACGCACTTGTATTATATACGACGATATCTTCGATGATATATTTTGTATATCAGTCGCCTCTTCATTTCTTCTCTGGCACAACCTCGCTGATGCCGTACATACCAGCTAACAAACGCCCGTGAGCTGGAGGTACCGGTTCCTTGGGTGGTAAATACGGTCCCTTCTCGCCCATATATACATATCTTTAGAATTTTTTTAAGAAAACTTATCGAAGAAAGTTACAAAGATGAGAACTGTTTCTTTTTTGTTATATTACAATATAATTATATTATTATTATTGTAATTGTAAAATATAATTATAATATAACTGTTAAAAAAGTATACTATTATAATGAAAACGTTGAACAAGTGACTTGTATTCATTTTCATTAATGTAAATTAACTATAATCTCGATTTGATTTACTATTTTTTTTCTAATTCTAAGTTAGAATTAGAAAGAGTAATAATTTTTAAAATTAGAAAAAAACAAAGAGTGAATTAAATCAAGATTAAAGTTAATCAGTTTTATCTACAATAAAATGAATTTATGACATGTTAATTTTTTTTAACTTATTTTTTATTCTTATCTAATATTTAAAACTAGAAAAAGATAAAAAATAAGTTAATCTAAGATTAGAATTAAACTGCATTTGTAAAACGAGCATTAGTTCTGAGAATTAGAAAAAGAATATATTAATCTATATTAATAGAATCAGGCATTAGCCTTGCATTATATTAACATTTAAAATATATATACAAAAAGGATACGGCAATCTCAAGATCCAATATGCACTCTGGGAAAGCTTGATCGGTTCCTCACATCCAGTGACGAATATTGGGCAAGGTGGAGGACCAGGTTGAACTCGAGGGTTCAACGTGACGTGCACTGGCGCTTTAGGTGTCACTACATGAATTCTCATCAGCTGAGCGATTAAGGGTTTAGTTTGTCTAAAAAAGAATAAAAAGAAAAAGAAATATATACTTCCGCGTTCACATTTATGAATCATATCTTCATTAAACCGAATACGATTGGGTTCTACGAACCTGCAAGGGCAAGGAAAGTATAGAGGCATATCAGCGGTGCTCGACGTCACTTTGTTTCCACTGTCTTTCACTATGCCATTTCCAGTCGCTTTTAATACCTTATCGGGTGCAGACGCCATAAAGCGATGTCCACGCGGACACTCGTATTCCACCCCGACAAATATTTTCACCACGAATTCCTTGCCTCCTTTCGATTTACGACCACGTATGGCGTTCATATTTTGGAAATTCTTGCCTCCTCGTGGGCAATAACCTCCGTGATCGCCCACTAGCGGCCACAGTGGATTTCGTTCTTTCTGATGCTCCAGTCTGTAATGGATATTTATTTTTCTTATACCTGTTTCCATTAATATAAATTAATTTTAATATCGATTCGACTCATTCTTCATGTTTTTTTAATCCCAGAAAAAGATGAAGAGAGAGTAAGTTAATTAAACTTAATCGATATTGGTAGAAACGAACATTAGAAAATTTTTCTGTAAAGATATATGTAGATAAAACTTTCTTCTCACCTAACAGTCACGTCCCATGGTAGTAAAAATGCGGAGGTAGGGAATACTCCGATTTGATGCTGCAATCCCAAATTGTGAGAGTAAAGACTACTCGGTCCAAGGCATACCAGAGACCAATTGGAGAATTGCGGCAGCAAGCCGGCCGGTGATTCAGTGTGTAACATTCCAGGTAGATATTCTGTCGTAGATGGTTGTCTAACCAAAGATTTGTCTGTAAAACGCATATATCAGTATAAATTTCTAATTAAATACTTGAATTCATCCCAAGCAGAATGATAAATTACAATAATGTTAGAATGAATCGTATGTTAAAATGAATCGTAATTAATTAAAAAAATGACTTTTAGTAATTATTTCAGAGCCATTTTGATGTTATTTTGATGTCACGATGACTTGTGTTCTGCTTGGGATACTTCTGTAGCGATGAAACACCTTTAGAGTTTTCTGCATCGCTGTCAATGACTTCTATAACAACTTTGTGCGAGTCACTCGGCGTCAGACTTGTTTTATTGCTTAATCTCGGAATATCTCCTTCTATCGGGTCGCTCGTTGCCGACGATTGACCACCGCTACCATAATCTGTATTTTCATCTGCAATATTTTTAGATATTATACACTCAATAAAAAAACGTCTTTTTATCAACGCTATTACTTGCCATTCAAAGTATCGGTTCCTAAACTACAAGCTTGCGTGTCTTGTGGTGTGGAAGATCCATTGCGACTGAAGGAATCATGATGTTTCGTTGCTGAAAATAACTGCGCTGCTCTAGATGAAGAAAAACAAGAAAGTAAATTAATATTATCGGGAAGAAATCTCTTACAACACGAATGTTGTACCTATAGTTATGTGTGCTGGGTTGAAACACGGGGAACTGTATGCTTTCTAGTTGTGCGCAACCGCATTGTTTCGCTAACATTTGAAAATAGTCGTGATTCGCCTGTCTCAGACTGAAGGGATCTTCTCTCGAGCCTTGGACCCTGCCGCAATTGCAAGCGCATACATATCTCACGCCACTGCAATGCTCTCTAACAGGTAATTCACTGCGGATGAAAATAAAGACAATTAATATAAAGCACATATGAATATGTAATAATTTATTATAAGAAAGCATGCCTGTCGTCCTCTCTGGGCTCAGTTTGTTCTCCACCTCCCGCACCTTCGCTACCTCCTCTGTGAATAGGATTCGTACAAGGATGACCGGTGAGTGATAACACTTCGCACATTTGTCGACCAGCTCGCCAATGCTTGTCACATTCAGCTTGTAATTTCTCATTAAATTCCTCGAACAATGGACCGCGGGCATGCATTTCAAAGACTGCCATTGCATGTGCTAATTTCGACTCGTGATACGCTCTAAAAAGTAAAAAAGTTTTTGGGACGTGATATAGCCATCGCAATCATCTCAAACAATTTTACCTTGTATAATGCTGCGGCAAGTTCTCTTGATATGCTTGTAAAGCTCTCGGAAGTACTTTGCTACATCGACTTTTACTAAATTTCACATCAGTATCTAATAAATTGTGAAGCGTCAACAGTTCTTTATCTGTTCCATAAATAAAGTAATCGAAAACTTTGTTTGCTACTTGGCAAAATATGTTTAAAGTAGGTATCTAAAAAGTGTCACTCAACTTTTATTTTATCGTAAAATATTGTTTTAATATTATTATTTAATAAATATTAATAATATAATATTTAATAAATATCATATTCAGTATTAACATAATATATATAGCATTAGATTAGCTATTTATTTTATAATTATGTACCTCAAAATGGGCCGGTATAGAGTGTCGGCTAACATTATCATCGAATCCTCTTGCAAAAGCCAAATTTATATGTTGTTGTATAAACGATCTAAACATGTGAGTCTCTGTAAATACAGAGATTTATATATATATATATAATTATGTTTTACTTATATATATTATATCATCACTCATTATTTCCACGTCCACTTATTTTATCATCATCAATTTACCAGTCTCGGTGTCATCCACTATGATAGGGTTTGAATCTAGATTACTGAGGCTTCTCAATGTTGTGCCATTGGAACTGGTTTTACAACTTTGTATTAACTTTCTCGCCATGTAACCCAACATATCCCTTGAGTCTGTATTTCCGGTATGCACATACACAAATTCTTGATTAGCTGGTATCGCAAACAAGGAATTTGAGCTATCAACAAAGAAAGTGATTTCAATGTTTAGTTGAATTTGTTTTAGGACATCTGATTTGATTGCACCAATATTAACTTTAAGCAAAGCTTAAAATACTTTCTCTCTCTATAAAGAGAGAGAAAGAGACAGAGAAAAAGTTTTAATCTCGCTTAAAGAGTCAAAATAATATTAGAGCAATTGGCCCTTAAAAAGACCATATATTAATTTTATACCTAATATTTGTAACAATCCTATTTTTCCTTAATACATGGTAAATTTGATCTTCCAGGGAATGCTCTAGTTTTTTAATATTAGCCTCATTATCTGGATTTTGAAATACTGCAGGGCAGGTTTCGAAATAAAATAATACCCGTGGTGAACAGGGTCTGGCATTCGAGATCCAATCTTTGGGTAGACTATGAATGCAGCTTAATACATCAGAAAGTTGGGGAGAAATCTTTTGCCTATTACAAATACATTGTAATTATTATTTCATTGGAAGAAAAATTAATTTCTAAATTTTATCATCTATATATTTTCTTAATATAAATCAAATATTTAATTTGATTGAAAACAAGTCTGATGCTAACCTGACTATGTCCATAGCACGAAATAAATGCACATAACTGTAGTCAAAGGTATGTGTTGGATGAGTAAGCACCATTATATGAGATATATGAAATAACACTAGGAGTGCTCTCGCATATTTATCTTTCATATGTGCCCAAATACTGAGAAAATCCTTGCAGTCCTGCTTCTCCGTGAACTTATCATATTCGGCCAGAAGCGTATGAGCATCCAGGAATCCTCTTAAATTCAGGCAAACTGTCTTCTCTTTAGGATTATAATATCCCTCAATTTCACACTGATAAAGGAAATATAAGTCAGGATATCATTTATTAGAAAGTCGTGAAGAGTAAAAGAAGATATCTCACTCCCGACTGCTGATCTATCTCTGGTTCATCCAGGAGACTCAACTGGAGTATAGAACTCAGCATATTTGTCTTGCATCCTTTTGCTCGATACTGAGATTTACCGAACACTGAGATAATTACTACCTTCTTGTCGGTCTGCAAAAAACTAAAAAAAAAAATAAGGAGATCAAAAAAGAACACCTTCAGGTAAATTTTAGAAGATTAATGATATCTGATATTGTGTGAAATTTCGATCTTAGAATTGCTTCAAAGAAATGTTTTTTGCTCTTTACACGTAATTCTGTACCTGTCCACATCACATGGGAGCTTGAATTTATGCGGACGCATCGTAAGTTGTAAGCTTGTTTACATTCAGAATCACAAATAGGTTAGGTTTCACTAGAAAGAAACCTGAGAGAGGACATGACGGCCTAAAATCTGTAATTGCAAAATGCTGCCGCGCCTCTGAAGAAGTGGATATTAACTATACAATAATATATTCTCTCTCAGGTTTTTCTCTGCCGATATAATTTCGTTAAGTTCATTTTCCAATGTCGCATATATTATACAAAAAATCTAATGTCGTTTTCATTTCATACACAAGTGAGCGTAATGATTATATTTTATCATAATATATTTAATACCTAACAATAAAATAAAACTGTGGAGTAGTATTGCTATATTAATATTTTAATTTAAAATTTTATTATAGAACTTTAATAAGTATATTTCTATACTTGCGCGGTGTTTAAATGATTCACAATTTATAATTGCTTATTATTTTATAAGTTTCGATTTTTCTTTCATATAATTTTTTCAATAGCTTTCATTTATTTATTCTAATTGGTTTTTAATTTTTGGAAAAAATATAATTTCTAGTCCGTATTCGAAACACTCTTTTTTGAAATTCTACAATATACGTAACATGAACTAAATATGTACTAAATACTAACATCGTAAAAGTGTTTGCCGAATAAGTACAGACTTCTCTATCTTTATAAAATGCACAGCCCAATTTCCGAAAAAGACTGAACTTTCTTGCGCGTAGCATTTATATATCACATTCGGAAGCTAGCGCGAACCAATAAGCATCCGCAGCGAGGCATCGCGCTCATTGGCTGGCATGCGAGTGGTGGGGTTCGCCGTTTGACAGCTCATATAAATAGCGCGTAATTTGCAATTTCAAGTCTTTGCGATTCGAGCAGGAGACGGGGGTATGTCCTGTCATTTTAACGTTGGAAAAGTTCGCCTGTCTTCGAATCGATCAACTTTTCTCCAGATTTTAATCTCTGCTAAATATAAAACGACGTTGGAAAAATTCGCAGTCCTGTCTTCGAATCAATTGTGACTTTTCATATAGACATTTCCTAATCTCTGACATTTTCTAATCTCTGCTGAATACAAAACAACGAGAAACGAAAGGATCGTTCATCGTTGGATTTCTTTACTAAGGTAATCAATAATTAACTTCGCCTTTACTTCTCGTAACAGTGTAAATATCGCGTATTGCAGAATCTAATATTAGTACACTGATTATTCGGTTGAAAATATGTGGCGTCGTGTCGTGTCATCGCGTCTCACGTCGCTTTTTACGCGTGAAGTTAACCGCACACGCGGAAACAACGCCACTTCCCCATTTCGATCACATTCACATTTCATTCGCGAAATACGACGGATAGGGGATGACACGACGAAACGGATTGGCTCTTAAACAACAAACGCGCGACCAAATATGATAATTAAAACCTATATAATATCTAAATATATAACTTGAATATATATTTACGATATTTAATTACCGCGTGACTATAGATAGTAATCGCATATTAATAATCCAAATTTTATTTAATTAAATTTAATCGTACTTAATATTGAACAGTTTATTAAGCAGACTACGGTTAAATTCGATTAAATAAAATTTGATAAAATAATCAAATCTGCAAATAATTACTATAAATGTATTTAATTGTTAAACAAATTTTTTTTCAGTGTACATGTTTCTTTTAAAAACTTAAATTGGTGTTATACATCAATCTACTTCGTATATTCTTAGATATCCTTCTTTTTTTTGGTCAGAGTTTTTAGCCAGAGGATACGTTAGCTTCCCCGTCGTTGGATTTTTACACGAAAAGAACGATTTTACTCAATATCTAAAAATTTATCTAGATATAGCATTCAGATAAATCCGAAAATTTTTAGATACTTGAGAAAAACTATTCTTTTCATATATATCTTCTGGGTACTGAGCCCTTTCACCACGTCAAAGTGTACCCGTGAGAGGGAAAATATCATCTGAAAAATGTAATATACAAGGGCTAAATCTTTTATTATGATGTCTAAGATATGATTAGAGTCAATGGCATGAGAGAGTTAGAGATTAATATAAAAGAGAAATATTTCTTTTACTACCGACAAATAATTGCAGTTACGTTTTTTTATACGGATCATATAACGAAAGGTGCATGAAAATAAAAAATTAATTAAATATTAATTACATGAACTATAGGTATTAATTATAAAAGCAGAAATTGCGTTATTTGCATAAGAGTATTTATATTAACGTAGTTTTTTTATAACGTAATACCGTTCGAAGAATAATTGAGTTATACTCAAGAGAGACAAAAATGTTACATTAAATAAAAATAATTATCGTCTGTAATTATTGCGAAATAGTAATAAATTCTATTTTTCCATCGCGATTTGATTCCAAATGAATGAACCGTACGAAATATCTGTTACATGATATATGATTATCGTCTCAATTCTTTTACGAATAATTAATCGTAGTAGCGAGCTAGTAGTATTGTATACTTTTAGTATTCAGTAAAATACAATGTTTCATACTATTTAACATTTGTCGTGATTACGTTTCAAAAAGAAATATGAAGAAGAGCGACACGTGACACGGCTACCTGCCTGTACGAGCTTCGATAATGGAATGATAACTTCGCATAAACATGACGCGTCGCCTGCCCGCCCTTCCGTGCCAAAACAATCCCCATTGCACGCCGATCATCTAACTGTCGAAATATTATTACAAAATCAGTAAAATAATTTAGTTGTTACATTTTTAAGATTCTTCGATAAATGTAGGCTTTATTGCATGATTTTTGCTTTATTTCTTGAATTCGTACGCACACAACTCATCTATATCTTAGATATTTAAAATTGCAGTTACAATAAGCGTTTAATTTGTAATAACTTTTTATTACACAAAACCCGCGCAGTATACGCAATATTTTTAACAAAAGATTGACGCATTTTAGCTTTTTGTTACTTTTGAATCATTAATTTCGTAAATTAATAAATCTAAATTTATGCATTGTAATTAATTTATGTAAATAAAATATTAAATATTAAATAAATTCTAGAAACTTATTTAAAATATTAAATATATTTAATAAGTAATAAGTTGAAAGTATAGTTATTTAAAATAATAAATACTAAATAACTCTTATATTTTAGAATGAAACATGAATGAATTCAGCAATTCAAATATTATAAAAGAATAGCAAGGCGTCAATTTTTTATTAAAAATATTGTGTACGCTGCACGGATTTTGTATAACATAAATATATATTTCCCGGGAAAAATGTTTTATATATAATTACATATAATTATATATAACTACATATGTACAAAATATATCCATATATGTATATATAATTTTTTTCCCGACTTATTATAAATTGATAATCACTTATTGTAACACAATTAAACTAAGATATTCATAAACTGCGTGAATGCATAAAGGATCTAAGAAATAAAGCAAAAACCGTGCAGTAAAGCTTACTGATCGGAGATTAAAAATATAAAGAATATATTATTTTACTTATTCGTAATATTCGTTATTATTTCGACAAAATTAGTCATTAGACGGTTGGCGCGCGGCCTTGGGAGGGGATGGTACGGGGTGGCACGGAGTGGCGCGTCATGTTTATGCGTAGTTATTGCGCGGTCATTCCATTCCTGAGGCTCGTACAGGTAGGTAGCTGTGCCGCGTGCCGTTCTTCACATTTCTTTTTGAAATATTATCACGGTAAATACATAATACGAATCGTCGCACTTTAACTTACCAAAAACTTATATAAAATATTTAATAAGAAAAAGTTAAAATATTTAATCAGAAAAAGTTTTTTTAATCTTTAACCCTTATGTTACCACCCAAAAAATGCCACACTAATGACCACCCGGGGTACCCAGATAGTGCGGCTGCCTAAATCTTATACCTGCAGAGGATTATAAAGGTTACTGTATACGAATTTATTATTGTACTTTGCTCGAAATATCTCTATGAAATATTAATAAATCAATATTCATCCAATACATAAATTTATTTTCAAGTTTACGACAGTTTTACCTCAAAATTTCTGCATGGGTACCCGGGTGGTAACATAAGGGTTAAAATTCAACAACTTTTATTTACATATGTAGGAGGTGCGAAATTAAAATTTTTTCGTTCAAGGACTCATTAAACTATCTCTCCTATGGATAGTTAGGTGACGGCACCTTTCTGTCCTGAGGATTTAGTACAGAGACGAACCACATCTGCTTTCGACGATACGATTTTATCGATAGTGTCAGAAAATGCATGTAGTCATGTAGTTCTCAAACTGTAAATGAATGTACTGGCGGTAGTGTACGAGCAATTTCGACGATAACAGGAAAAAGACACAGCCTCGTTCAGGTTTCTCTCTGATTTCAGATATGGATCTGGAAGCAGATAGCGTCAGATGGCGTCGAATTAAATATCCCTTCCCTTGTCCTTCCCTGGAGCATCTTAGGTTATTGTCATCACTGTATCAAGAAGATTGTTGCATGATTTAACAATAGTATACTGCAATTAACTTTATGTTCGCGATATGTCATCAACGATAGGATGCCGAATTCTCGCAAAATTAGGCAGGAGCGGATTGAGTGGCTTGCCATCGCGGATTATCGGCGCAGGAAGGTTTAGCAGTACCGCGGAAAATGCGGAATCTTCGAAGGATATCGCTGCGGCTCCACAGCCGGGAAAAATTCAAGCTGCACTGTTAAAAGACTTCTCTAGTCCTCTCGTAATAGAGAATCTGGAACCGCCTAAAAGAGCGCAGGAAAATGAAGTAGGCTGCTGCAATTAAACGTTATTTATATGATTATATCTTATAATATCTATGTAATTCTATTTAATATTATATACACACACACATATATATATATATATATATATATATATATATATATACATTTATATAATTTTAATGTTTTGTATTTAAATATCAATAATGTCGCAAATGTATATCTATAATATACTTAATTTTGTACTTAATTTTTTCTCTTATTTTTCAATATTTTATAGTTAAAAATATCAAGATTGTATATTGATGATGACTGTATGATTAATTTTTCCAGGTTCTCATTGATGTTCACTATTGTGCTTTGAGTACTTCTGATTTGCTTCTCAGTCAGAATTTACATACATTTGAACCAAAATTACCAATGATTCTTGGTTACGAAATTGTTGGAAAGCTAATCGAGATTGGCACAGAGGCAGAAAAGAATGGCTACAAGATTGGTGATAAAGTCATTGCTCTTAATAAGGAACGATATGGAGGCTTGGCTGAAAAGTGTTTGGCAGAAGTTGGGGTAGAACACGTTTGGAACTTGAATTTTTTTGAAACATTTAATAATAGCATTTTAAGAATCTTTTTTATTTAATAATAGAATTTAATAATAGAATTCTAAATTTTTTTTCTTACATAGGATATATGGAAGGTACCTTCTACGAAATCAGCTAACTCTGCAGATTTAGCAAGTATCTTAGATAGTTATATCACCGCTCTAGTTGCATTAGAAAGAAAAGTCAGTCTCAACGAGGATGATATGATTCTAATAAACGTCGGCTTAAGCGGTATTGGTATGGCAGCGGTGGATCTTGCAACAAATGTCTTTAAGGCAAAAGTGTGTGTATTTTCTTGATATAATAATTTTCTTTTTATTTATGTTATAATTATTTTTTTCTAAAATTAATAAGTAAAGAGAAAATTGAATAAAATGCAAGAGATCTTTGCAAATATAATATAACTTCTAAATTACAAAGGTCATTGGAGTTTGTGCTACAGAAGACTGTGCCGATCGAGCACGGAAGATGGGAGCATTCGCAGCTCTCAAATATAAAGATAAAAAGCTAATGAAACAGATAAAAGAAATCGCAGCCGAACGAGGCATTACAGCCATTTTCGAGGATGAAGATGGAGCACATTTCAAGAAAATGTTGAGTTGGTTAGTCTTAATAGATCTGTTAACAGATTGTTGTATAAATAGAGTTTTAATGGATTTAGACAAAACTATATAGATCTCGGTCAAGTAAGATACAGAAGTACATCAATAAGATATATTTTTAGCTTTACCGATATCTACAAAGTCGCAACGTTAAAGGATATGTTGCGCAATGACAGTTTCGCCGTGGGGGTGCATCACTTGTCTCGCGAAGGTATATTTCTATTTTGAAGTACTCAATAATTTAATATTGGACGGTGCATTCACTTGTAGCCTCTGTCATGAAGGGCGCGTGATCATAGCTGGCACGGCGACCATAGCGGACGGTTCGGATGTGCAAAAAGGTTCCTTCAGCGTCACTGGCTTTAATCTCATGGAATATAAAAAGAAAAAGCCTGACGTATATCGGTAGGCTATGTATATTTGTAGCTTCTTTCATTATCCATTGATAAACATTTAATTAATTCGTTTATTTTAAAATTAGCCAAGCAGGAGACGATATTCTGGAGTTCCTTGAAGAAGGGCTCATTGCACCATCTTACTCGTTAATCGCCGGTATGCACAAAGTTAATGATGTTTTGGGGTTCATTTCTGAAAATATTCCAAAAGTAAGTAATAAATAAGATTCAAATTTTTTATACATTTTCCGTATTAAGTATATTTTGAACTGATGTTTGCGTATCTGTAACTGTGTATTTATGAAAATTCGCAGGTCATCATTGACATGAGAGACAAAGAAGCTGCGATAACAAAAATGGTTGAAACGTGATCAGATTTACATGAATTCTTAATAAATATTTCATAAGTGTTCTTCTCGCTTTGATTTATTTTAAAGTCGAGAAAAGCACGCTAGCAGTGCATGCAGTGATATTTAAATATTTTGTATTTATAGCTATAAACAAGATGAATATTATATAAGTAGAATGTATTAATGTAGCATTAAGACCGTTAATAAAACTTTCTTTTTAAAATTTTATATTACTTTAAAATTGCATATAGGTGCAGTTATAGCATGTCCTGAGTATCATTCTAAGTTGCAATTAACTGCAGTCGTTAGAACTTCTTATGTCTCTTACCAGCGCGACTTATGCGGTGTTACGACTTTTTCTGGTGTTCTTAACATTGCCAAAGAAAGATTTACAGCCGTCTGATTAGACACGGTTTATGCAAAATGATTGACAGCGATTGCTTCCATTAAGTGAACCATTTTAGTGACTCACGAGTCTTGTTGGTCATACCAGAGATATTACGTTGACACTTAAGTTATTTAGCAATTTTTATATGCAGCAACGTGTGTGGCTTCCTGTCAACGCATTTAAACAGAAACCACTTTGATGGTTAAGAGACATCAAGAATCGAGAGTTAATTACGCATCAAAGTTAATTTACATCAAGAGTTAGCCAGTCTCCGCATCGCAGAATTATATTCATTTATGATATTTTTATGATATTAATCTTGATATAACAATTAGCAGAGTCTATATCAACATCTTTTTTTGTATATGTATTAGGTGTTGGAATTAATTCGTAGCGTTTTTAATGAAAGAATGTTATTTATTTCACATGAGCATTAAAAAATACATTAATGAAAGTACTTTTAAAACTTATAAATACTTTGTAAAACGCTACGAATTAATTCCAACACCTAATATATTAATGAAACTGAGATTATTTTGAGTGAAATATTAATTTTTTGAATGAAATAAAATTTTTTAATAAGAATATTTTTGTAGTTTACAAGTAGTGTAAAAAACGAAGTCGCGATCAGCGTTTTCTGGAATCTATCAGCAGCTAATTCATCCTCTTGTTATCTACGGAAGATCCTCTTGAATGCGTGGACGTGACCGAAAGTGCCGATTAGCCCAGTGACTCAGGAACACGATAACATACAGCGTAGGCGCCCTAGATTGCATGGACTGAACGCAAGCAGACGCCGGTATTCAGTACCCCCCCTAGGGTAGAAGGTATGTCGCAAAAATTATGTTGTCCTTCCCCTGGACGTCCTACGTTGCGTGAAGGCTACTCGATCAAAACCTGTTACGGGGCGTCACTAAGGAATGTGACACCGCTAACAGTCGTAATTGCTTGTTATATTTAGGTTTACTAAAACTCATTTAAAAACTTGACTTATGGAGTAATGGATTATTGTACAAATTATTATCATATATTAATAATAATATTCTATTAACATACTGAAAAAAAAATTAAATTTATTTGAATAATACTAACTTAATATTTATTTTAGTAAATATATTTATTTATTTTAGTAAATAAAAAAATAATAATTCATAATCAATTAATATAATCAATTAACGATTCTTGTATCAAAAACAAATATGTTTACATTTAATAAATCCTACTATTCAAATAAATATTTATTATGATACATTTTTTTCTCAGTATATTAATATTATGATATTAATATTACATTTGCATTATCGATCGCATACAAATTCACGCAATCGTAGATTTAACGTCGTAGAAATTAATGTCAAAGTTAGTTATATCAGAGTTTATTTCTTTAATAGTGGAACATATTGAATAAGTAAAGTTTAATTACATTTACATGTTGAACATGTTGAATAATTAAAGTTTGATTACATTTAATTAGCCAAGAAATTATTTTTTAACAATTTTCGTCTCACAATTTCATTTAATTTCTCGTGAAAGATCTCATATTTATTTTGCCTTTTATTTTGTGATTCTGGCTATTAATTTTAGTGCCGAGATGAATTCTGCGACTGCGTCGCAAATTCACTTATCTCGAAGCGCGAACAGTTGGCGCGCCAAATATTGTTAACACTGACACATCGCCGACACGGCGATGGAGGCCAATTAGAGCGGTTTTATGTCGTTAACGTGGCTCGAGTTCAAGGTGGCCCTCGTCTGATTAATCGTAGGCGTAGTGTGCACGATTTCCAAATCCAATTGTCCAGTCCGTTTCTGGCCCGTATCGCGAGCGTACAGGCTCTTTATGTAAATGTACTCTCTCTCCCCCTGAACCTTGAATCGTCGTCCCCGCCGCCGTCACGAAATCAAGGAAAATTCATACCGCTTGTATGTCAGTCCGTCTCGCATTTAAACTCCAAGTTTGAAACATATTTTTATACGCATTTATATATTGCAATCCTATTTCTTTCACGATATTTTTTTACAATAGATTTTTAGTCGAATCTAAATCGATATTTCCTGGCGAGAGGCTTTAATTATTTAAAAGATCTTAATTACTTAATTAAAAATTAATATTTTCTGACGAAGCAAACAAAAAGAAAGATAAATGACGAAGTCAGATTTACTATTGGATTTTAATAAAAATTTAATTAAAAATTAAGAAATATTGTGATAAATAATAATAAACGTTCTTAACATTTTCGCTAAAAGAAATTATTTTGTATTACTTGATACATATTTCCTTTCTTAGATCGACTCGAACTGAAATAGCTGAGAAACGGCCTTGTGCTAATTAATGTAAGGGGAATCTGGTGCAATAGGACGGTTTAATGAGATATCGCAATAAAATCTTTTGTCAATTTTCGCCTAAAGGCTAATGCTTAGACAATTACGTATATCTGTCATCGTATCCCAGACAGACGAACATTTCGTTTGTAGTAATATACGATTAAGATAATATCAAAGCGTTATGGTCACGGAACTTGCCAGATGTCGTAGATTCGTAGGCAACGAATGGCATCTGTAGAAAAATTGCATGCAACTAATTAGCGAGCGAAATTACATAGATTTTGCGATTCGCTCGTTTAAGACTAACATGCGATACTTATCGTCTTCTTTAATGTCCTTCCGCTAATGATCGTACACAAATATTACATCTGACATGCGCAAGCGTAAATAAATAGTAAATTCATGTTCCGCGAAAATTGCAGATGTAATAAATGAGTGACACGTTTATTAAAATCTAAAGAGACAGATATCTCTTTCGATTTCTCTTCCTTCGCGAGATAGAAAAATTTTTTATAAACAATCTATCGCAATAGAAGACATCAAGAAAGAAGATACTGCCTTTACTTCTTTATCATTCGAGATAATCGCCGATTCTGGTTAGGATCTTTGGTCCTGCGTGAAACTCGAGATCCTTCGCGTTGCAATCTTTGATGCTGTTTACAACGTAATTGAATTCCGCAAACTTTTCGAAGCGTTAAATCGCGAGTTTCTAGATTTCTGGATAGCAAGTAAAAAATATATTATGTCACTTCTGTAACTTTAGAAATTTACACATGACGTACATCGCAAAATTCCATAAACACGTCGAATGTAGATTTTCCGAAATAGAAAATACGTAAACGCGTTGTTTCTATATATCACGAATACGTTCCATTTCACGTTACCACATTAATTATTTTAAATTAATTATTTTACCAGATTAAGAATTCCTTCTGAAATTAAGAAAGTCCTTTTGGCATCTATTTGAGAAAAGATTATAGAAATAAGTGGGAAAAATATTGAGCTGAGAATATAATTTTTTTGGTTTTATATTTTTGTTTAACATTTGGTGAACGAGGCTAAAATGATATATCATGTTATGTATAAACAGAACACACACTATATCTCTAAATAAAAAATTCTTAGCAAAGCACTGCTGTTAGCTAGACCATGAATAGCTCAGAGTCCATTACGCAGCGTTAATCCCTCCGTTGGAAAATTTTTTTACATGTAACTCATTTACTTAAAGAACATAATGATTTGAAACTCATGACGTACGTAAAACAACATTCTGCAAATTTTTTTTCTTATAAATTTTGCTTGCGAAACAAAAGCAGTATAAAACATTCTTTAAAAAATAATAAAAATTAGCACTGCTTATACACTAATTATTATTCCTTGCATTGCATCTAAAACATTGTTTTCCCGAAGTAAAGCTGAATTTATGAATTATTGTAAACATCGCGGTATAGCCATCGAATTCGTCAGTTTAATCGCGTTTAACTGCGAAGCAAACGATCGTCATTAGTCGAACTTGTTTCACGCCTGCGAAAAATAATCAAGGAAACAACAATTTTAAATTATACAGATTTGAATAATTTTGTTGGACCATCAAAATAATTATGTAGGAATCTCAAACATGAAGAAGCTACAAAAAGCTTTGACATTTTAGCAACTAATTTGAGCGTTCTCTAATTATTTGGATGGACAAAATTATTTTATATCACTTTTTTAAAATTTAATTTATATCACTAAACGTAATTAAATATTAAATATTAAAGGTTGAAGGTTTGATTTTATTTATTGGCTTTGTTTGTATTACAAAAGACATCCAATACACCTCGATTAGCTCATATTTCGTATTATTTTAATAAAATTATTTTTAGATCTGTATCTAGCTAAATTTTTAGACACTTCAGCAAAATCTTCCTTACCGTGCATTAAATTTTCATAAAAGACTCTGTTGTGAAAATTCCTCCCGTGAAAATTCCCAGGCATCATTCGCGGATTCGAACTTACCTGATGCGTATCTATAAGGAAAGTCCATCGACTTTCCTCGGATTTGCTCGTAAAACAACCTTATAATATTTTACACTTTCAAATAGACAGCAATTACGTTCTTACATAACAGCGTAACATATCGCGAGTTGGTTGCCCAACGTTGTGATCCACGTTAGAGTGCCGTAGATCATCGCGAACCCGGAGTATGGAAGTAAACGCCAACGAATGTATTTCGCAAGTTCCTGGGAAGAATGATGATTATGCTCGTAAATGCATTTTCCGGTTTCTCTCGTGGACCGCTGAATCTGCGATTAATCCACGAGCGACAAATCGATTCTCTTTGCATATTAAAAGTTTACTGCATTCAATTGCATATTCAAAATTCGAAGTTTCCATGCTCTCGATTTCATTGGATGCCATTTCAGATTTGGCAATCTGTAGTGACTTATTCTGATTGGACTGAGGGGGAATGTGATACAATCGCTGTATGTGATCGCTGACAATGTTGTGAAAATCGTTATCTGATCGCTTGAAAATGAACGAACCAAAAGATTCTAATCATATCAATCAAAATTCTGATTATCTAAACTAGAATTATAATAAATTGACTCAGAAAATTCTGCGACTTGTCTATTTTCAATCAGAATTCCAATTAACACAAGAGACTCTTTTCCCAGTATATGATGTGATTTTCTTCTTGGATTAAAGAAGTATAAGTTTTTACATTGTTTTTTTGCACACCGTTAACTGCATTGTACTCTCATTAGTCTTGTTTCTCCTTATATTATTAAAAGTTTAAATTAACGAGCCGACAAGATGGAGAATTGAGTTCTTTCGAAAGGGACGTTATGCGTAACTGACAATCTCATGCTAACCGGAAACGTGCGGTAGGCAGGCACGCAGTGGCGTAATACCCACCATTGTAGATCATTCCGATCACAATCGAGCAAGTCGTTCAAGGATCCGTCGTTGCTTTAAATTATTTTCTAGAACAGGTTCTACGACGAGTAACAATCTCGTTATTGAGACGGCATTATCGTTAATAAATCGCAGTTTAACGAGCAAGATTATGACATTAATCTAATCTAATCTAACATTATAAGTTATTTAATATCACCGCAATACTTTTTCAAATAATTTTTACAAAAACTGACCAAACAAGGATAGTGAGAACTCGCTTTTTAATCGCGATATAATACGCATAAATAGATATTTTACGATATAAATAGAAACGATAATGGATTCGTAACGTTATTGTATACGTAGATTGCTTGATTGATTTATCGCGATGGGACTTTGAGAAAACGAACGTTCGTATCTGTCTTCGCGGCAAATTAACGAAACGCGGCCTTTCATGCAAATGCCTCGCTTTCGATCGCTCGCTCGCGCGACGGTTGCAACCGGTAAGCGTAACAACCTTGGGAGCGTAAGAGCTTCGAAAGCGCGTAAAGCCGAGCCGAGGATCGCGGCGTGGTTTTGTCCGCGGGTGCCATAATTTAGCCATCGCGTGTCTTTGAGAAAGAGAGAAAGAGAAACGGGAACCCGACAGTCCTGTCGCACGCCACGGTTCGTCAGGTCGCCCGACCAGCAAAAGAGTCACATACTAATAACTGGAGCAAAGAGTTGTGTAAGCCGGTGGGTGGCCGCCTTTCTCTGCGAGCTATACGGCTGCCAGGTTTAGCGCTGAGTATGCTGTCGCGTACACCGACCACTCGATTTTCTAAGCTTGCTAAGGGCGATCGGCGAACACGCGCGATTATTCAGAAGTATGTATTGAGAAGCGAGAAAAAAAAAAGAAATAGAGAAAAAATGTCCCGCCATCACGGCGCGGCGATGACGTTGGACTCGCGAGACTCGAGCACGCATGTTCCTTTCGTTGAGTCAACACTTCATCTAACAGATAAATATGTACCTGGGAGGCGGAAATGAAAAGACTCGATTTTTCTCTTTTGGAAAAAACTCACGAGAAGATATATCCTATGAAGAGATAATCACACATGGATGCGTGATTTTTATGATTTTAAATTACGTAAAAGTATATTTCTCCTTCTTCAAATACAACATAATGCATTATTTAAAACGATAATCTCTATCCTATATTTTATATTACAAACGATAACTTTTATCCTTTTATTTTTTTTATTAGAAATACAGAATCATTATCTGATCTTTATTTTATGAATTTTGGATAGGTAAGAAATACTGTGCAAACATTATTGTCTAAAATTAGATTTATTCATCTGCAATTATAAGACATGATTACGCTATTTTTAAATTACTCCCCACGCCATAAGCCAGACATAAAAGGAGCATTCACGAAAAACTGGACTGCAAGAACAAGCTGGATTCAAGAGATCGGAAGGTAAGTGAATTGTCGCGAAGGTCGCCCAGCTCACTTTTCCCTCGCACTTTTCTCGACTGATTCTCGGCTCCTTACAGACCTCTTACTCCCGTCTGTCTGCCTGTCTGTCTGTCTGTTACACTTCCATTTCACTGTACAGCTACAAGCCATTCCCATAAGCAGCACAGTTAATTTCAATGCTCAACGCGGTTCCCATATAATATAATAAAGTATAACGAATATGTGTTCACGTGCATATTTTCTCATTATACTTTTTTATGTTATATTAAAACATTCGCACACACAGTCATTATTATACTCGTTGCCGAAAACTATCTTCTTCTCGTGAACCGAATATTTCTCATGAAATGTAACATTACTCAAAAATTCAGCCAGCATTATACAGACATTACTGTAATGACGCATGGCATATAGTTATCCGAAGATCCTTTTAAGGAAAAACGAGTTATTTCAGACATGTTATTTAGCAATCATAAAATTAAAAAAACGATTGAACGAAAGTAATGAGAAATTGCAACTCGGTCGCGCGTTTCTCTTCAACGTTGACGGGGCGGTGATTAAGATCGTCAAAAGTGACATCAGAGAGCGCGCAATTTCGGCAATGTCGAATCGAAAATGACTTTAATATTCCGCTGTCGACCCCGTGAACTGAACTTTGCCCTCGAGATTGGCATATATAATGCGGCGGCTTCGTCTTTTTTCGTTAGAGTAATTATTACCGTGCTGTGGCGGCTCGTAAACGACGATTTATGATTTATGTTTTGTGTTACGCGCGCACGAAACGTTCGTGAAAAAAGCGTGAGAATCACTGTTGTGTAACGGGCAGATGATAATAATAATAATAACTTTATTGTTCGTGTGCAAGATTTGATTTTGATAGTAGTTATTTATAAGAGGCATAAAGAAAGTGAAGAAAATGCATACGCCTAAGCTGTTGCTACGTGTAATAAAAGATGATCATTCGAATGCAAGAAAGAATATATAATAATGTAGAACAAAAGAAGACTTAAATAATCAGATAAGAAGAATATAAATATATAAGAATATAAATATATAATAATAATAATAATAATAATTGTTTATATAATAATAATAGTAATAATAATTATAACTGTATTAAGTGCAATGGATAACATTAAATATTAATAAATCAACATACAAAAAAAGAAATAGTACCTATATACTATCAATATAGAGCATTAAAATACGCAATAGATGAGGCTATAACTGAATAATTGATTAACGCACGTCCTATCTATATATGTAATTATTAGTGAATTATTGTATTTTTAGTGGATTTAATAAATGAATAATGAGGGATTAAAATGAAGTCGAAAAGAATATCAAAGAATTGAAGACGAAAAATAAGAAGGATTTTTGTTGGATTTAAACGCAGTGCGTTAGAAGAGATCTGATCAGTCACTAACTATAGATTATAATTTATTAGCTTTACAGTTAAGTAAAATCTGCGATCAACACAATCAGGGAGCTAATTTTAAATCCTTCAGAATTCAAATCAGAGTCTGATGCATATAATAACTTTGTGGTGCCATGCATACTGTGCAATCGAAACTGACATTTAGAGATAATGTTTAGAGATAATTGTGCTATTGAAGAAGACACAATTGTCTGAAATACACATTCAAAAAGCTTAGAGAGAAAAGAAATAGGACGAAAGGGAGAAAACAAAAAGCGATTAGGAATTGAAAAGATGAAGTTTTAAAAATTGAAGACACAATAAATTGTTTCCGAAAGAAATAGGAAGATATTAAAGATTAAGAATAATTGCAAGAACGTAGAAAGGAGGATAAAGGTATTATGGAAGACAAAATAGCAGTACACGTATATATGTCCTGAAAGATTATAAGATAGTTCGGGTTTTATGCGTTTGAAATTATCGGAATTAATATTACACGGAAAGAATAATTTTGCTGAAGTATCTAAAAATTTAACTGAATACAAATTTGAAAATAATTTTATTGAACTATCAAATTATGAAGAAAACACTCAAACATGATGAGCAATGCTGCAAAAAATATGACATTTTAGCAACCAGTTTGAATATTCTAATTATTTTGATAGTCTAATAAAATTATTTTCTATAGATTGTATTTCTAGATTTGTATTTACATAGATTTTTAGATATTTCAGCCAAATTTTTCTTCTCAAGTAAATCGATCGGAATGATTGAAGCAAAGCAGGTGTTCAGGATATTGTCACTGATAAAAAATAATTAAAGGTATGAAATGAACAGTAAGCGATGCAGAGAAAATTAATAAAATAATTATTCTCAGAAAAAGGATTGAAAAAATAAAAATAGCAGGAGAGGAAGATTCGGTGAGTGAAATAAAATTTGCTTAATCTCGAATAACATTCACCAGCAAAGCCGAAAAGAAAGTAGAAAAGCAAAGTGAATCAAACTAAACATGAAGTCAAATAAAACATTCAAAAGTGAGTATAAAATCCAAAAAGAGTATTAATTTTTTTGCATTGCAAATTAACACTTTTGCGAGTAAAAAAATCTTCTAAAAATGATTCATTTTTTTCTGATTTTTTTATCAGGAAGTTTAGTTTTTTTTTTGAACGAATAGAGAATTGTACACACGCAATTCCCAAAAATTACCAATTTGTCCGATAGATTTGACTTTAAGCAGGATAGTGATACCGGAACGAGAGAAGGCTGGGATGAACGAAAGAAAAAGAGAAAGAGGGGACTTCTCGTGCTAACAGAAGGGATAAGAAACCCATGCACGTACTCTTACCAGCGGTACGACGACTTCAGTCTGACGATCGCTTCCATGGAGTGAAGTTGACCGAGTCCGACGATAATCCAGGATCGTCTATCGGTTCGAGCACACAGTGACTTGGATCCTGACGTGTGATCGGTGCAAAAAAAAGAAAGAAAAAGAAAGAGATTCGACTGTGTGCTCCGAAATTTTAGCACGATAAAAACGTCCCTTTAGGTCATATAATAATTTATAATAAAATTCGGAAGAAATTAAATCAAGACGCGAGTGATCAGCTCGTTTGGCGATGTAAGAATAAAAAATTTATAAAAATATCGTATCGTTAAACGATCGCTACAATAAAAAGGAAAGAGGAAAGAAGTTTTCCTTTTTATTATCAAAATCATTAACTATTTCTAGGAACGCGAAGGCAAGCCGGAGAGCTGATCCTTCCGGCATTTTATTACCGCGATAATTTACATAATAATTGAATTTACGTAGTAGAATTTACTTTTCGCGTAGAATTTCTCGCGCGGAAAAAAAACGCATTGTGCGTTTTCACGACGACCGAGCGATTTGCGACTTCGCCGTGAGGAAGCCGCCGATTTTGCGGCGCGAAGTGCGTGGTGTGCAGCCGGCGGGAGAAAGTGCCTGTTTCGTTGTGCGTCGTTCATCGATTTTTCGGTGGATATTATCCACGGTGACGGCGGTGGAATCGATGATCGATCATCATCGGCGTCCCGCCTGACAATGAGAGACTCGCGTCTTCTCAGGACAGCATGACTCTCGGCGCGTGCGACCGTCCGCGTGCGTTAACATGCGCGAAGACACGCGTGTCCGCGGGTACCGCTAGATCCTCCTGAAGTGATATTAACGCCTGGCTTAGAGAAAAAGAGAGACCCACTGGCAAGGATCGTCGAAAGTGACAGAGATCGAGGACCGATCGCGAGGACAACCGTTGGCCGGCAGACGTGAGCTACAAGTTGGTCATTTCTCGCATTTCTTATCTATTCTTCTAAGATAATGAATTATAAATGTATCGAGTGGGAAAAGCCGGTGGATTTAACAAAATGCGGTCCAACCGGTTTTATTCGACTCGATAATTATCGAAACTCCGAAATTATCATTCTTTCGACCAGCCGCGTTCTGAAAGTTTTTCATTTACCAGCAGGTGTTTCGCGAATTATTTTCGGTGCAATTAGATACAAATAGTCTAATTTTGGAAGGATTAAAAAAAGAAGAAGAAGAAGTGAAAGTTCCGCGAGAATTAAGAGGAAGTAAGAAAATCGAATCGTTTTGTTCGCGACTACGAGATCGATCGCTTGTCAATCAAATATGAACTGGCAACTAACTTTTTCTTCTTTTTTTACCTTTCTTGGGAATTTATATTTTTAGTTAAGTGTCGCGGGCCGATATTATGTAATAACGGGTTGCATATGCAACATTATGCGCGACCATTGCACCGCCTATATGCGTAAACTCATTTCAACCAGTTTCTCCGATATTTTTGCCCGATTCGAAAGATACTAGCTTTCACTATACAAATATATGCTTGCATATATATAAAGGTCTCCTATAATCGTACACCTAAACTTAAATTAACATTAAATTAACATCTCATTTTCCTTCCGCTTATTTACTCTTCGTTTGCTCTATTTGTTCCGTACACGCAAAATGATTTCGGTTTTTTGTTACTCTCTATATATTCAATTTTTTAAAGTAATTTCACTATGCTAATTATTAATTTAATCGTCAAATTGTTTATGCTTTTATTAAATAATAGGTGTAATACATTGATGTATTATATCAATCTTATACAAGGAAAGAACGATTTTTTGCTTGAGCGTCTAAAATTTCAGCTAGATACAAATCTGAAAATAATTTTGTTAGTTAATAATTTTGCTATCAAAATAATTACGTAGCAATTTCAAGCATGATGAACAATGCTGCAAAAAGTTTTGACATTTTAACATCCAGCTTGAGCGTCTCACATAATTATTACGATAGTCCAATAAAAAATTGTTTTCAGATCTGTGTCTAGCTAAATTTTTGGATACTCGAGCAAAAAATCGTTCTTTCCGTGTATAAGATTGATGTAATGCGTTAATGTATTATGCCTATTGTTTAATAAACGAGTAACGATTAAATTAAAAATTAGCATAGTAAAATTATTTTAAAAAATTAAATATAGAGAGTAAAAAAAACCGAAATCATTTTGCGAAACCATTTTTAGATACTTGAACAATACTATCCTTTCCATAATATGCAATATAGATATATATATAAAATATATATAAATTGTTTAGAAGAGAAATTCCACTGATAAATCTGATAGGATCCATTCTTATCTGTGTTAACACAATGATATCTTTCCAGAAATAATAGTACAATGGCAACAATTTTAATTATTATTTCATTATACGTCAAGACTATCATTTGAAGCAGATATTAGAATTAATTATCATTAATTTTGATTTCAATATACTTTCTCGTGGAAAATCAACAGCACAGAATTAAACCTTAATCAATATTCGACAAGCAAGAATGCAACGAGAATAATGTATACTCCGCGAATGATAATCGCTGCGTAATTGCCGCGTAGCGACGAGTTGAGTCGGCTTAAGGCGCCTCTGAAAAAAGGCCGAACGATTAAAGAAAGTTGCAAATTAACGTGCCATTGTATGGCACACCGTGTTCTCGGTACTCACGGCGCGCCAATTTTCCGCAGTAGAAACGCCCGTCTTTTTCCAGCACAGAGCGAGGAAATCGACTGCCGCGAGAAACTCGCCGCGGCGTGTCATTTGTTGCTGCAATTACTGTAGGAATAGGTGGATGATAACACGTAGCGATCCGTTGCGAACTCACGTTCCATGGAGTTTTCGCTCGAGCCGATTAAAAAACGGATCGATCTCTGTTGAGAGACGCCGTCTATGTTTGCAACATCGTGAACACTTGTCTTTAGTGAAAACGCACGGCCGCAGTCGACTTTCAAACCGGAATTATTAACGATTATAAATGAAGCGAATTTAGATTTGATATACGTATACGTATATTAAAAATATGTCCTTTTTACAAGATATTTCTAAAATATTATCTCTACAAATTAATTATCGTTCTTTTTAAATATCGCTCTCACTTTAACATAACTTAGTAACTCTGGATATCTTAAATATCATGTCTTAATTAACATAATCGTGATCTGATCGTTGCGATTTTTTACTTTCAATCTATGATTTCTGCAATTTCTTTTCGTTGTGCAATAAAAATATGCGGTTTTAGAGTCGATTTTTGCAGATTTTAGATAACACGAAATGTCAAGTGTGCGAGTTAAAACTGTATAAAGAATCGAATTATCTAATCATCTATTTTGTAATATATTCAACCAATTCGATAAATTGTTGATAAGAATTTACATTAAAGACGCGAACTCATTCTGACTGCACAGAGAAAAATTTTTGGTATTTATAATAGCATGTTATTTATATATATATATATATATATGTACATGTTTGAAACGTAAAAATCTTCCGAAAAAATATAAATAGTCAATGATTTGTAATATTGTAGATATTGTGACATTACGATAGCAAAATTTATGTTGAACACGACTTTATTATTATTATAAAAAATGATTGCAATTATTATAAATTATAATTAAATATTTTGCCATATAAATAGCAATTTTGATCAGTTTTATGATAATAACTATAATAATCATGCTAGCTATATGTATTGATAAAACTAGTTAATATTACTATTATTATAGCAGTAATAATCATAATTATAGTAACATGTAACTACAGTCACAAATGTCAAAACCCTCTTTCTCTCAGTATATACTTATAAAAAACGTAAGGAACATCACGAAGATCACTTCCTCGTTTTACGCTCGATTCACTTAGCCTTGTTTGTCGAATCGTTGATTGAATCCGGCGTTTCCCGAGGCGTCGCGGGAAACTCTCTCGCTTTCATTCGTACACGTGCTACGCATTACAGCCTTACAGAAGACACGCTCCGCACGCCACATCTGCAATTTCTACTTCTACCTCGAGAGATCCTGCGATAGAATTTTTAACAGAGAAAATCTTTTCTCTGCGCAACCGTGCGTGTAATTTCAGCCATTGAATTCTGAGAAGGGAAATTATTTATTATATTCGTATCGATCTAAAAGTGTAATGCAGCCTTGCATTGCATAAAAAGTAAAAGAATGAAACAGACAATGATAGGAATCTCAATTATATATGGAAACATCTGTATAATGAGATCTGTAATTTGATTAATTGAAAGAATAAGTTAAATAATATATAAGCGTGCTCCATTTGAAGTA
The DNA here is from genome assembly GCF_000204515.1 of Acromyrmex echinatior. Next base: position 1,846,616 of record NW_011627104.1, on the reverse strand, counting down.
TAATTGAAGTAGAATTGAGGAACATGCGAGACTATTATTTCGCGTTAATATCACTTTCTTTTCTACTTTTTTCAAGTTAACCGATCGATTAATTTCTACAACAGATTCCAAATTAGGAGAAATATGCACGCGTTTTAGCGGATTTCCTGTCGCGGATAGATATCTCGCAATTTAGGTCGAAAAGATATATTGGATACGAAGATATCTAGAGATACGCGGTTTCTCATCGTAATCCATTTGTCGGTCGCGATAATTGCTAGAAAGCAAGGAGCGAGAATCATCACCTAGACCTTTTTATTCATTCCTCTTGGACTGACCAGAAGTGTCAAGGACGAAAGATTGTTATTCTTTTATCTTCATTCATGAGTTTTCCATCCCGTCGAGTATCATCTTGACTACAGTGAAACAAAGTAGCAAGTTTGTGCGCCTCGATGTAGTTGACTGAGCGCCGATTTATAATAGATAACAATTTTTCATTATTAAAAGTCTCAGAAAACGAGCTTCACGCGTAAATATAAATATTTTTGAAAAATGCTATCACGTTTTTTGAAAAATTGCTTATCGAAAATGAAAGCCGGCCAGCCAGGCGTTGCAACTATCGCCGTTCGACGATTATTTTAAACGCAACGGCTGACCACCTCCAATATCTACTTGTCTGGCTGATACTTTAATTCGCTCTATTTCCAACGAGATATTTAACCTTTTGAACCGTAGTCGATTAACTTCTATTTTTTTTTAATGACGCGAGAAAATGTATCAAGGATTAAGAAATATTGAGTATTTTTATAATTTACATTAAAAAATATAAAGTTTCTTTTGCAAAATAAAAAAATTGTAATTTTGAATTTTTGAAGTCGCAAAATTTTTTCAATTTCTCTTGTCTCTTCTAGATTTTTTTTTTTTAAACATAAATACGATACGATACTCAATCTCTAGTTAAGTTCTTCGTCTTATAACGATTTCGAGATGCTGATATGTATCATTTCATTGGAATTTTAAGATCACCTGAGATCAAACTTTAAAATGACTTTAAGTAATAAAATCGAACACAAACATCAAAGATAATCGATCAATACTTTAGTGGATGCATTTTTGCGTGAAGTTCAGCTTATGCAATACTCGCATAAAATACGCCCAAAGCTCATGTCGGATCAAAAGGACAGTACATGACAATAATCATGAATCCCCGATTAAGATATGTCAGAAAAAGAATGATAAACAATACTAAGCCCCAGTTTTATAATTTCACATGCGAAATGCATTTAGCACTTGAAAAGTGCGTTTAATGCATTATGCAGAAATGCTACGTTAAAATCAGATAAACATTAATTTTGTCGTTGAAAAAATAAACTAAATTACTTAATCTCGTAGATTTATCTAGATAAATTAATTCTCAACCGGCACAAGAACGAAAATCGGAAGGAAATAGAATGGAATTCAGAATGAAATAGAATACATTGATGTTTATTTCAACTTGCTTGCAATACAAGTCACGGAAAGAAGATAAAAATATATAAAACTAAGGAACTAAGGATTGTATACATACAATAAAGTGTACTACAGTACACTTAGAAAGTATCCTTCCTCGCGATCGACCTCTTTCTCGTTAAAGGTCCATCTTTTTTATCATAAAAACTTGACTGTTCCTTTTTTATCTTTCTTTCTTCCTTCTTCTTAATCCTTGTTTCTCTGTCGCCCCAGGTGCACAATCGATAATTCCTTAACGATAATCAATACCGCGTTACGCAAGAGTGCCTTTAAGACACGACCCACGCGCGAAATGCATTGTTAAACCTTTACTGAGTGTGTCATGTTACAGAAGGAGTGTAAATCGTTGGGCGCGAATAGGCGTTTGCTCTGATTTTTCTCCCGGATCGCCACTGTCATTCTATCTCTTATCGTACTTTGCATGTATAAGTACATGAAGTGGATATATACTGCATGTTACCAAACCTACGCAGTTCCACATTTTTATAACTTTTATTCTATTGATAACTCTCTTATTATTGCGTATGCACTGAAAAAAATTAAATTTTAATAAATATTTCTTTGAATAGTTTCTAAGTAAACATTCCCTAAATGTAAAAATGTATTTATTTGATACAGAAATAATTAATTGAATTTGACATTTTTTTATTGAGTAATTATTTATTTTTTATGATATATATTTATTTATTGTAAGTAAATGTTTTACTTAGTACTATTAAAAATATTATTAAAATTTAGTAAATTTTTTTCTCACGGATGTAATTTTATGAATTTAATATCTTATATAATTAAATATATTATATAAGATATTAAATTCATAAAATTATTAATTAATTAGTATTATTAATTAATTAAATATATGTATTTTAATATCTTATATAATTAAAAAACCTTGAATTGTATCGAGATATCAAAATATTTACACTATTAAATTAAGACAAGATTGATCGAGTTACATTTATATATATATCTTGAGATTGAATCTTTAATCAATTGGCTTAGCAAATATAAGATAAAGGAATGAGTCCCTTGAGGGTTAAATAACTCTGCTAAATTAAACGTGTATACCCTGAACGTTCTCACTGAATTTCGAAAGTTCTTTGGTTCCGCGTGATCGATTGACGTGATCGAATCTGATAGACATAAATGGACTATTGATGTTGGAGACAACTACGTGAACACGTCCACGCTTTCATCATGAATTTAGTTTTCTTAAGTGCTGCTGATCCATTGTATTATTATGTTCGCTTCTTAAATATAATGTAAGTCTATATGTGTGTGTATATGTTTATCTCTGTATAATACTTGTCAAATCAAAGTTTTATACTCTGAGTTAAAAATACTCAAGTAAAAAAATTGACTACTATTTAGACAACTTTTGATTGTTCGCCATGAGATTCATGGATCTTTATCTCATGCATAATCTATCTTATTCTACTTTAAGAACCATTCTGAATATGACGGATGGCGGCCAATCTTTTATCTTAATTTCTATTCTCAGTAGAGTCCAGTTCAAATCATAAAAATTCCTTCAGCCTTTTAGCCGCATCGTTGAAATTTTAAGTGCAAATACTTTCAATACGTTGTATAGTATTATGAAGTGGTATAATTTTTTATTCAAAATATATCTATAAGTTTTAAAAGCTAAATCTTTATAAATGAGAGAAACGAATGAGAGAATTATAAACAAATGTGATCTTCACTTTAAGATCAGCGAAAGAAAGTGTAAATGAAAAAGTGTTCAACTTTCATTTAATGATCGCGAAATTTTCGGTGCTTGTGAAATCTCCTCTACATCGACAATTCGCGATGGCGTTAAATCGCAAGGGATAACATAATGAGGATAACGAGGTAGTGAGATTGGACAAAACGACGGGGCTGACTTACTCTTTCTTTTTTCACTTTCACGGCCGATTGCGACCTGCGAGTCGTCGCGTGGGATGACTTTCGTATTATCGGATAATGCCCGGTCGTTTTCGCCGATGCCGAACGACGTCGATGAGAGCCAGATAGATCTGATTAACGTTAATAATCGCGGGATGTAAACAGAACCGATGAAAGCGAAAACGGTGCTATTATGGCATTGTTATAATAGCGCCGTTGCTTCATTATAGTAGCGACAGCTCAATTACCGAGCGACACGTTAGATGCTACTGAATGACGACGAAGATTTATGAAATCCTTACCGTCGACTTAAGACATTATTTTTTCTCTCTATCTTTTTCTCTTCAATTGGATTCTCTTTGGAGAGAAACGATGATTATTTAGACACACATCAGAGTCGGTTTATCGAATACAAAAGGCAGTCCGCCTTTTATTGCCGTATTATTGCCGTTATAATGTAATTACCGTCATTAGTGAATTTACATAATGCGACGTCTTCATCCGTTCTACTTTGTTCATCCCACGTTGTTTATGTCCCGCTGGCGGATTATCCGGGCGGCTATTACCGTGAATATTTCTACCAGGGGGGCCTGCGCGTGCCCTCATTATGAGTTCGTTCCGCCGCCGATTTCTCAATGATATAATCGGATAATGGCGAAGGAGTACGGCTACGTTAAGTCCGGCGAGCGTGGCGCTTCAAGCACGTCCGGGGCGCGAAGGAAAGAAAAAGGAGAAAAAGAAAAATGCAAATTAATATGCACGCGCGACTCGTTTACCGCTTACGCGACTCGCGCGGCGTAGGTGTAATGACGTAATAATAGAACTCGCGGAGCGAAGTCGCAACAGCGCAACCCTTTCGCCGGAACTGCCATGATCGAAGGGCGTCACCTGTTGCATATCTATAAAAATTCTGGAGAAACTATTGGACTAAAATCGTAGTCGCGTAACGCAGTTTAAATTATGTGACTTTTGAGCGCATAATTTTAAACAATAATAATTTTTAAATAATAATTCTTGACATTACGCATATTTTCACGGATCATTTGCTCTTTTATTACGAAGATTGCTGAAAATATTACACCATTTGTAAACCTTGGTACCACAGTAATCATCATTATTGACTTGACAGTGGGACAGATATCCCTTTCTCTCTCTTTTGTGGTTTTAAAGGTTGAGAGAGAGAGAGAGAGAGAGAGAGAGAGATTTTATATCGAAACTGACCTTCCTCTTATTAGCCGTAGAATGAAACTGCTGATTCCTAGTTTCAAGTAACGCGATTAGGAGCTGGACAAGTCTTTCCTGAAGGAGGGCCAGCGTTCTATTTCTCTTTCTCTCATTGTCTTTTTCTATCTTTCCGTTTCTTCTTTTTCCCTCTTTCCTTTCTCGCTTAATTTGTCGCCCACAATGTTTCTGTTCGTGGTGTTATCCGGTTGTATTTATTTACTGACATTGCGTTCTCGAGCTAGCTACACGATTGTGTACATAAATCCAGTTAACTCTTTGCACTTGTCCTTCTTCTTCTACCCCGTTATCACTCTCCTTTGTTTTCACTCTCTTTTTCGTTGCGATTTTTTCGCGCGAACTTCCGACTTTTCGCTTAAGTTGTGATGTTATTTTTTTACGAAAGAACCGTAAATGGCAGCTGAAATCATTTGAGAGAATTGATGATTTTATTGAATATAAATTTTTTAGTTTTGTTACACTAAATTATATTATTTGGAAGAAAAAAACACATTTATAATATTTTTTTACGAAGTAATATTTTCTTTGATTACTATTAGTAATATTTTCTTTGATTTAATATTATTCAATAAAATGAAACATTTCTTTGCATAAACGAATTTAGAGGATGTAATGGATGGAAATTAGGATTATGAAAATACTAAAGCATAAAATAAAAGGCTCATAGCATCATGAAATCTTTTATGTTGCAGAAAAACGTAAGTAATAAGATGAAGCCTCGTAAGCGAATCGGCCAACCACAATATAGAAATGATAGAAGCAGCAAATAAGCGTTTTTGATTGACCTCCTAAAAGATTTTATAGTATTATATTTTTTACTCTATTTTGTATAGTTTTTACTTATGAGAAATACATCTCCGTCGCTCTCGTAGATTAGCGACTTTAATGAATTTTGCTACTTATATGTTTTTTATGTTATATATTCATTGTGTTTTTTATGTTTTATATTCATTTTTTTACATATACATCTTCAAGAATTTTTATTAACATACTGTTATTTGGTTTGTAACGTTATCATTAATAAAACACGTATAACATTCGAAGTATATTAATATTCTATATCTTTTATTCAAATTAGACGGATAGTTAGAATGACAGCATTAATTTGATTCAGTGTGATAACTTTACAAAATTCTGGCAACGGTTAAATTTTTGTAACAAACATAGGATAGAAAAGAACGTAAAAGAATTTGTATTCATTATACAATCTTTCAAACAAGTCCTCACTACATAAGAATTTTTAATAGAAAAAAATTTTCTATATTGTATTAAAGTATTGAAAGCTTTAAAAGTTACATTCAATAAAAATTGAGGTTTTTAATTTTTAATATAACTTATTGTTCTGTTCTCTAGGTATACATATTTAATGATATATATATTTCTTTTCTTCTATCACTGATATGCGATTAGTTATGAAAACAATTAATAATGCATTATTTAATATAGTAAAACATACTTTTAATAATAAATATTTGAAGCTTATCAGAGTTAATAATTTTAAAAGATTTTAAGACACATCTTTAAAAATTTATACAAAATGAAAAGAAAGAATAATTTTAAATGTTCTAAAGTAGTACAGATTATGGAAAACTACGTAATTCTAAAATTCTATATCTACTATAGTTCTAAATAATATTAAAAAAATGTGACTAAATTAAAATAAAAATGTGACTAAATTAAAATAAAATTTTGTGCATTCCAAATTTTATCAAATTATTATAACATTATTAATTAATAATATCATTGCATTCAAAATTTTATCAGATTATAATATAATTGAGTAATATCTATTATATTTATAATTTTATTTTACAACTTTTGCAAAATGATAGTCAACATTACTGGTTTAGTGAGTACAATGTTCTTCAAGTTGTTAAATCGGAAGTAATGTCCTATCTCTCCAATTTATTATAAACTTACCTACCTTATATGCTAGTGATAAATATTAGCATCTTATAATTTATATTCTAATTTGTATGAAATTTGTAAGTAAAGCGATCACAATACGATAACTCTAGTAGATGTCTAGATAGTATTACAAGGTATCGTGTGAAGGTATCATCTGAAGAGATTGAGGTGCTTCCATTTGATGACCCAGTCGACGATATGCAAATGTGTTCTATCTTTGTCACTTTCTGAATGTTACAGAAAGGATAGAACGACGCTTTGTGATTAAATTGTTGGGCCATTCACAACTTCCACTACCTAATAAAGCTATGATGGCTTTTGGATAATTCCAATCGCAAGATGTTGAAGAGATAAATCCCAATCCACAACTTCCCTAACCAGTATCAGACTATCAGATCCCTCGAGAGACCCGAAATAACAGTCTGCGATATATTCTTATAACTAAGTTACAATGAATGTAAGTGCTTTCGAGATACACTCATATTCTTAATTTCATTTTTTCCGAAAATCGATGCTATTAAACTTAATAATAAATTCTAATCATTAATAACATAAACGTTTTAAAATTCTAAAAAAAAAAGCTTAGATATAAATATAAATTCTAAATATAATATGTATATAATATAACTTTTTACAATTATTACTTAAAGTAATATACAGTGATAGCCGCCAAGCGGCCGATAGCCTAATTAAAATGCTTAGATTATGTTTGTAGCTATAGATCTTATATCTATAATACTTATCCTTAATCATATTTACGTTTGCATCATGGGAAATCGCATTTGGAGTTTAGAGTTAATCACGTGTATTTTTATGGTGCACACAGAATCTAATCGTGAATGCTTTTAAGCGAACAATAGCGTATAGAAAAGAAAGAGGAACCGAATCATCTGAACGCTGCACAAGTGAAAGAGGCGAGGAAGTCTCGAAAGTGGTTAGAAAATATCCAAAATATTAGAAGTAGTTTTACGAAATTTTGTTTTGACATTTATAGCTAAAATTATAAAAAATTTTTATTAAAATTACAAAATTTTTTGATCTTTTTTTCAAGATTTTTCCTGTACTTCCAAATAAAAATATTAATTTTAATGAGAAAAGTTTAATAGTGAAAAAAATTTTTTTAATTTTAAACAAGTAAATAAGAAATTACATCTTTCAAAAATTCGAAAAAATTCTCAAAAATATTTTAATATATAAGAGGAAGTCGCCTACATCGTATCTCTTAACGTTTAAACATAATTATAACAGAAACACTGAAGAGATCAGAATATTTTTGTATTTATATCAAACTATTGTTCATTGACAATAAAACAAAAGAAATATTTTAACAAAAATGAACATTGAATTATTGGTAAAATATCATATTTGAAAAAAGTAGCTCTTAGTACGATTTGAAGACTAGATTAAATTGTACCACTTAAGATCTTAATCTTAAATCATACTTTTATGTGAACAATTATTATAGTTTTTTACAAAAAAAAAGATCTAAATTTTTTTAAAATCCAACAACATCAACAATGAATAATTTTTAGTACAATAAATTGCCTTTAAAAAACTCAATATAAACATATTTTTTTCTCATACAAATGTCAAAATATAGTAATTATAAAGTCAGTTACAATCTTAATACGTTATTTTATCTTAAATATAGTAATAAATATAAAGACCAAGCGACAAGTCTTATCCAATACAAGTTTTATCCAATACTCTCTATTTTGAGAAATTTATCAACATGATGCACAAATATATTGCTAATTTGATGTATTTGCTGTATTTAAAAAGAGTTCATATAACTCTAGAGTACACTAAAGTTCAATTACACGTTCTGTGCTGATCTTATGTAAATCGTATGAAAATTTAGATCAGACTCTGAACAAAACCAATTTTGTTACTCGTAAATGAACGACTCGCAGATAAAAACAAAAATGACGGTATTTAAACCACTAGCGTTACATCTATGCCATCATCTTTAAAAAAAAAAGTTTATTTCATTTAGAAAATATAATGAAGGTACGAATTAATCGTCTATAGCAGTGTGGATTATGATACTGCTCAGATATCAATGCGGAATAAATTTCTCATCACTTACAATTAGTTATTTACGTTTACATTTTGCAATATTTTTTTTCTTCCTTCGAAATAATTTCTCATTTTACAGAATGTAATTTACATATTAACATAATCATGATGTTAAAATAAGATTGTCACTAAATTAGAAATCAAGGAAATGTTAGAGGAATTGAAAATGGTTAGAAAAATGATAGAAAACTTTGATTGAATTTTATAAAATTTTCTGGAAAATAAAAATTCTTGATTTTAAGGAAGTTTAATATACATACATCTACATACATATACATATATATATTATACATGCAGTTTTGGAATAATACCAACTTAACTATTAAATGCAAACAATGTTAACATTAATAGTAATTTAATTGCTATATTAAATTGTTCTCTCAATTAAATATTTGATGGTTTCTAAATTAGGATGAAAAAACAAAAATTTCAAAATATTGAAAGTATCAGAAAAAATTATAAATTTTGTTTGAAAATCAAGTAAAAGTTATGGAATTTTGTGATAAGGAATTTGTGATAAAATCCATTTTTTTTTAAATTCTTAAATAATTTTTTTTTGTACCACGCGTGAATGGGACGATTAAATCTCCGTAAAAATGATGAAGTAAGCCGATAAGATTATATAGCTTTACGGGATCATTGTACGTTTTAATCGGCTGTCACCTTGTCAATTAAGGGCGTATTACACGACCTTTCGACATTTTCTGCAGCTTGTTCATGAATGCGGTCTCGGAACGATTGAGATGTCTTTTGCAATCGACTGGTCCCGAGGCTATCGTGCTGATGTATTAAGATGCGTTACACGCGCGTGTTTTGCACCTCTGCGGAGGGGGATGTCACGCTGTTTATCACCGCATTGTATCGCGGTAAAGATCCTTTGCTTCAAAGCAGCGGGAACGTTTCAACACGAGTGGTTCATTCAGCGGGCGAATGACACGGTTCGTTACGACCGCGCGAAAGCCGCAAAAAGAGCAAAATACAATCGGTTAACCGAACGGTGAACGTTTAGAGAGAATGTCCGCTGCCCGGACTTACGTGTAATGTAATGTACGCCGATTGTATATCGGTATACGTCGATATATTAACAGTGCTCTACTGCTGCAACATAACCGATCCAATCAGTCAACCGTGAAATGCAAACGATCCTTCGCGTGGCGCCACGATACTTGAAATTTTCTGTAAGATAGTCACGTTGAACGATAACGTTCGCGATAACGAGAAAACTGAATTATTTTAACAATCGTGACATAAAACTTAATAGATTTTAAAGTTATTCTGCGAAAACACCGTAAAATATCTGAAAAATAAAAATATTCATCAATTATTGAGGTTACTGTTTTTCATAAATTGAATCATTCTTTTCTTCATAACAATGTGCATTTTCGAAGCAACGAGAAAAAATTTAAATTCTATGAAAAAATTTATTTAAAGTTAATTAACACTTTGACTGCGGCATAAATTTTTATAATAATTATATCTACACGGAAAGAACAGTTTTATCTGCATCATTGATGTAGTTTATTAGATTTCTAATTGCGAAAGTAGAACAAAAATCATTATTGAGTCGAATAAGAAAAGTCAATAATTCTTGTGAGTGAATGTATTATTCATGAATGGCGCGAATTAAAAGCAGTGATTGAGTCTTTAGCGGTTTTTCAGGAATCCATCGTCTATCCGTGCTGCAAACTCATTCGCGAACTAAAATTGATTTATGAATCCGTGGACAGATCACGTCTCAGAGGTAGACGACCACAGCATCCTATATATATAATATATATATATAATTATTTTAAAAATCTTGTTCTGGAAAAAGAAAATAAAAAGTATTTCTCGGAAATCTTAAAATTTTTACAAAAATCTTAAAATTTTACATTCTTCTATTTCATAAGAAGATATGTGACTAATGTAAATTTATATACATACTATTAAAAAATATAATTATAAAAATAAAATAAATATTTTTGGGATGTTCTGAACCGTCTACTTACTCAAAAAGTTAAAATTTATTATTAACGATTATTATTAACGCGTTGAAACCAGGCAGGTGTCCGCGGAAAAGAAAGCGGTTTTTGCGGAGGTGAGGTCGAAATTATTATTCCCGTTTAGTCGCATCGATCTCATCGCTTTTCGGAGCACGGTGATTTATCGCACGATCTACCAACGCGCCGCCGCTCATTATTCTACCACGCTGACGAGCCGATCGTCCGGATAATTGGGTCTTTACGTAAGGTGATCGGTAGGAAAGTTCTGTATTAATCTGCGGAGGCGGAAGACGCGCGTGGCGAGTATTTCATCGACGATGTAGCACAGTTTCGATGATCGGATGGTTCAAATACTTAATGCCGCAAATATTCCGCAATGAAATTAATTAAAAGTAAGAATAATCGATAAATTAATCTCGATGAAATAGATGATAGATGAAAGAATGAAAAGGTTTTTAATAAAAAAAAAAAAAGGATGATCTTGATCAGATTATTATTTTAATGAGTTTAATTAAATACATTCCCATACAACGTGTAAAAGTTTGCACGCTGAAAAAATTTACTGAATCTTGATACATATTTCTTTGAATAGTACTAAGTAAATATTTACTTACTAAATAAATATTTACTTAATAAAAAAATGATAATTAAATCAAATTAATGATTTCTGTATTAAAAAATAATGTTTATATTTAGTAAATATTTACTTACTTAAAACTATTTAAACAAATATTTATTGAAATGTTAATTCTTTTTAGTGCAACAATATGACTGCAACATTTGCAAAATTGTAGTATTTTTTGAAACTGAAATGTCACTGCAATATTATTGGAATAATTTAATGTATGAGTTAACATAACATGTGATTTAGCAATTTAAATGTCAAAACGTAAATTAATTCACGTCGTTCAATTTTAAGCTTATTTATTCTACATAAAATATAAAAATATGAAATGTATTTACTCCTTTTTAAATTAAACATTTAAATGTTGCGGATACTTCGTGTCAGAAAGAATGCTTTTAAACAATTGCCCAGTTTGCACATAGTTGCTTAAAGAAGATCCAGATCGTCAGCAACGGCCGATCGACACGCGAACCTCCGATCAATTTCCGGCCTATCTGAAACGCGGAAACTGTAACGTAATTGGAGATCGATCCCACGTAACGTCGAGACGCGTAATCGCCCGAGCGAATTAACTGCCAGAAAGACAATGTAATCTTTTTTATCTGAACGTTCCGGAACTGTGTTCCAGAACAGCTTAATTCAAATGTGTGTTTAAATCAATAGATTCTTATTTTATAGAAACGTCTAATTGACTACGAGCCTGATAGATTAAAACACTTGATATTAAAATATTTTATTTTATAAATTTTCTAAAATTTTCTGAGAAAAAAAAATATATATAATTTAATTATATACAAAAATATTTTTAAATATGTATTTTATATTTTATAATACATGGTTTTTAGAAATTGCGCGCGCATTGCAACGATTTGTTTTGATTATATAGAATTAGAAACTTTTCCTTTTTTTCTTTTTCTTTTGTAAAAATTTACATCTGCCTAACTGTTCAATTCTCAGATTCAAAAATTTTCTTGTATGGTCTCGATCCTACTGTTTCTTTCGCAAATCTTTACTTCTATAAATTTAAATCTCTACATAGACTTGATTCCAAAAGTTTGCATCTACAGTTCACGACTTGAAATTTTCCTCGTATCTTCTCGGCGAGGAATCGACGTCGCACGAGTTTTTCGATACGTAGAGCTTCGAGAGGAAAGAAACGAGCAGCTTCGTGACTCGCCATGAAAGGGAATAAAGCCGCGCGATCGCACGATCGGATCGCCGAAGATTCGCCGTGGATCGGTTTAGAAAGTTAAGGATGCGCTCGACGAGACATCCTCTCGCTCTCTCATTCGGCTCGCGCATGAACGCGTCGTTCAGCTCTATCTTAATTCCGAGCTGTCACGGCCAGAATAAATCCTACGATAGAATCGCAAAAGAGGGTATACACATTGTTTCGCGACGCTGCGTTTATGTAATCACAGAATTATCGTCATTATCATTCGCGTTTCGATCTTCGTCGGTGAAATATTGTTCGATCGCCGATTCGCAATCGAAGTTGGATAATGAGGATGCTCCAAGCTTTATAATGTAATAATGGAAATGACATGTGATAGAAGGATCCATCGATCTACAACAATTGCCTTGTCGATTTGAATGCGAATTAACATACGAATTCTTCATAGAAAATCATATACACAAATATTATATATTCATATATAGAATAAACATATTGAATATGTGTTAACATAAATATATAATAAAATTATTAAACAGATAATATATAATATGCATATATATAATAATTAAATACATAATAAGAGTCTGTATTTAATTATATTAATTATGTTTAATTAAAAGTCTCATACTTAATTAAATCTGTTTACACATTTTCTAATAGAATTTTTTTAATTCTTGGATTCTAATTTCTTCCTTGTTAATTTATCTTAATAGAAATGGCTAATGAAAGTATTCTGATATGCACAATTAAACATGTGATATATGAAACTTCCATATCAGGATAAGTATTTTAAACGATACATAGATCTGTTACAAAATTTAACATCATCAAATATTTAATAGGATTTTCAGAATTTAAAGTCAATACTATAATTAGCAGTTCTTTTGCTCCGCCCTTATGAATATTTATTTATTGTTACAAATTTATTTTATTATTTATAACATATTTAAAAATCTATAATTCCTTTTTTATTAAGGATTTAAAAGTAAAATTATATATTTTTAACTATGTTAATACATATTCAATTAGAAGTCTTTTATATTTGATTAACAATGAGTCTTAAATTTTCTAACAGGAATTTTTTAATCTTCTTCTCGTTTTTATTTTCTTCCTTGTTAATTTATCTTTACAAGAATTTATTTTATGGATATTAAAATATGCGCTACCTGTACTTATTGATACGAATTAATAGAGGATAATAAATAATTGCTTCATTAATTATTAACTATTTCATGATTATTAATATATCTTTAAAGATTAGAGAATATTATTATACATTTTTATAATATGATAACATATATTCCAATTATCTGGACATGTAAAACGAGGAAGATAAATTCGCAACATAAAAATTCGTTTGTCATAAATATAATATATCAGCGAAATCAATATCTCTCTTAATCTAGAAAGTTTACTAGATTCAACTGTAAAGAAGTGACGCATGTTTACAGTGTGCTATCTAATAATTAGAGATTAAAAAGAAAGTATCATTTGAACGCTCCACACATACACATATACATCTTCGGAACTTGATATTTTTACGAGCTCCTCGTTACGCCGAGAAATCGATGAGAAGTAATTTATTCTAATTCCATGGCATCCGAGCGGTTTCGTTTTTCAATATCGAGATGCACGGATTACGCGAGAACATTAAATCTCTCTCAAAGATAACGTACGAATGACGACGAAAATACACAACTAATGCAAAGATCAATCATACGACGTGATATAATTTATAATTGCACTATAAATTATAAATTATCATTCTTATTGCTTCCGGCGTTGTTTCTCTTTTCTCGTGCACATTTATTTCCTCGTAAAATGTTTATGATTCTTGTCGCAAATTGGAAAACTTATCGTATTTCATTTTACAGTGCAAAAATGTTTAGACCGACCTTGAATTTCTTACTTTCGGAAGGAAAAGTGGAATCTGCAATGTTAATGTATGCGTAACGCGTCTCCGATGTGAACGATTTCGAATTCGCTTTCTTCCGTGTAAAATTGAGAGCCGACACGACGAATCGAGGACTATTAATTAGAAATGAGAAAATGGGCGGCTTCCTGGTTTCTCGGTATTCAACTAATGCTAAAAGTCGCTTGCTCTCAGTACAATGAAATTGTATATTTCATCTATCATCTCAAACCAATTATCGCCCAAGATATATACACTGTATATGAAATATAAATTACATCTAAGATTGCAATTATATATATCGTAATGATTATCATAAAAGTATCGAATAAAAAAACATTCCTAGATTTCGCTGTTAAATAACAGCGCAATACCGAGACTATAGAGATAATAGCTTAACATCTATATTCGTTAAATGTAACATTGAAGTGTATCAATGATTGCATTCAACAGAAAAAGCAGTTATTGTTGCAAAATTTTTTAATACAATTAATTTATATATTTAGATCCAGTGAAAGGAATTAAGAGCAAAACCAATCATATTAAAGAATTTTATAATACAAAAGTGTCAAAGCTGCTCTTCTGCTGAACGTAGTCAGTATCTCTCTTTAATTCGTTTTGGAGCATAATAGAGAGCATAACAGAGACTTAGACAATTAACTTATATTATATGTTCTAAGAAAATTTCAACAAAATTATTTTCAGAGTTGTACCTATTTCAATTTTTAAATATTTCATCAAGATTGTTCTTTCCGTGTTTGCATTAAAGGTATCTCTTTCTTTCTAAACAATGCACACAGCTTAATTAAAATGCACAGTTTATATCATATTTACGATTGAAATTGACTTACGATTGTGATTATTCTTTTGCCGCTTTTTGCGGGCAATGCGAGATTGAGAATTCGTCGATCGCTCGTGAGATTCGGTACGGTTGAGGGCGCGGTCACCGCCATCGATAAAACACATCATGCGTACATCGTGCGATACAAGATCGAAGGGGGAAAGTCGTTCGCCATGGAAACAAGCCACGGCCAAGCCGATGTGCCGGTTTTACGTAAGGTGAAAATCGTCTCTTAGGAGCGCCGTCCACGAGAGACGCGAGGAAAGTGCGCCGAAACGAGCGGAGACGCCTTGCGAATCGCGCACGTAAGCAACACGCTTGTCGAGTAATACACCTTACGAAGATAAATATGCTTTTTACGAGCAATACATTTACACGTAATTATCGCTGTGACCTCCGTTATTGGAAATAATATAAGACAACGGAGAAGGAATGCGTTTGTACCACGCGGATTATTTGGACGTGCAGTAAAAACGAAGACGCCGATTTACTGTACATTCCACTCGCAGAAACTTACATGTAACAAAAGGATTTTCACGCTGACAGAGAAACTATAAATATCTTCGGAAATCGCACTCGGTATTATTGAAATTGTCAATCAGCATACATTTAACGACCGCGGCGTTTCTCCTTTGACGATTGTTATATTGATTTACAATGCATTCCAGTGACAGGTGGCTCAACCATCGTATTAGTTAAGGAGATCCTAAAATCCTCTGTTTTACTCAATTATTTTTCAAATAAGTATTTAAAAAACTAACTGTCTTCATATAACACATTTAAAAATCCTTTTCCACAATCAAGGTATAAACAATAATATAGTTCAAACCAATCGATTTTATGTTAATAAAACGAAAAATATTGAAAAATTTCAGTTTTGTCGGCTTCTGACATCGACACGTAATAATATTTATTTTATATACCATGTTTTATATTTTATATATGTATGTATAAAACAATCTTTGGACTATTAGACTTAGGAATTACATAAACAATGTTGAATTCTCAGAATTAGGCTTAAGCTCGATTGCAGCAACGTTACTTAAACTTTAAGGCTTAAAATTCTCTCTCCCTTCCCCCTCCCCCCCCCTCTCTCTCTCTCTAAAGAAAGAAAGAGACAGAGAGGGAGATAGTTGTAATCTTCGTTTAACATTAAAATAATATTGGTGCAATCGGATCTTAAATATCTAATGAAAGATTAATTAATTAAAAAATTTGTATGATAAAATATGAATGCGTGCGATATTGCAGTGATGTGTCAGTGATATAAAACGTATGTGTGTAAAGTCCGGTTGCACCAACGTTAGTACTTTAACTTTAAGCAAAGCTTAAAACTCTCTCTGAGAGAGTTTTAAATCTTGCTTAAAGTCAAAGTAACGTTGGTAATCTAAGTCCTATTAAATTAGTAAACTAGGGAGATGACTTTAGGATCTCTGGGGGGGAGGGGGGATACATTTAGGCGAGTGAAAACAAGACAATTTTCGTGAATTTTCTTTTTAAAGAAAAGGATTATCCGATTATTTTGAAACTTAAGATAAAGTTTATTGTTACTTTTTACATTAACAACGTATTCTTTTTTGGAAAAAATTAAAAAAATGACGGAGTTATATATAATACAGCCGAACAATACAGCCGAAGATCGCGAAGCGAGTTATTAAATGATTGGATTTCTCCAATTTTTTGTGATAGTCTGAAACAAAAACGCAAAAGAGGTATTGTTATTCATAATTTCTCATTAAACCTAAAAAAAGTGAAAAAAATTGAAAATTGAAAAAATTACATACGAAAAAAATAGAATTTTTAGCAAAATTTTTGTTTAATTTTGCTCTGAAAAATATTTGCTACTTTAAAACATTGATTTCGTGATATTTTTAGGTTCAAGGAATTATAGATATTATTAAAATGTGTGCTAAATTTCAAAGTGATTGATGCAATAGTTTCTGAGTGAGATTTCCAGCTAATTTTGAAAAAGACTTTTGAGAAAAATGAGTTTAAAGTTTCGAGTAGTAGAAAGGTAATGTGTTCATCAAATTACCAGCTAGTCAACAATCTCAGGTACATACAATAGGTCTTCTGCTTCTTCATAAAACTCATTTTGCTGCAAAAGTTGTTTCTTTTGGGCTATATCTCTTTAATGCTATCCAAGTTGCGCCGCTCTTACCATTTTATTCGAAACTCGTCAGTGCGATGAGTGCGGCATGATAACTTTTACATTGTTTTCCCAATGGTAATATTTAAGTCATGTTTTGCAGGATCGAAGAATATCCTTTATTGAATATACCAGCAGCTATATATGCTATTTATTGCTATTTCAATAATTTTTTGTCCAGAATGTAGATGCTTGAGAGCCAAGCGCCAAACGATGGAATTAAACTTTCGTTGACGTTTTGCGTGTGGTCACCCAAACACATTTGTAATAAATTCTCGTAAAATTTTCGTTTGACAGGTCTTCATAAATGGGCAAAATATATATTTGTACTTCAGGATGAACAGGTACAGAGTGCTCAAAATGTGCGCCAGTAGTCTGAGCCTTTTGCCATTTGCATCAACTGTCTACTCCCGGCGAACAGTATTCGTGTTCTTCATCTTGAGCACAAATGGTAATAAGTGACCACTAATACTTTTTTTCATATCCTCAACACTCTCTCTGTTCACATTTCTTTAAATAACTAAGCCATAGTAGGAAGTGAAGTTTTTTTATAAATGCATCAGTCAATTTTCATTTTCCGCCAAGTTTATGCGTTTTCTTAGCATTTCGAAGTCAAGTCCCCATTCTTTTTTCGATATGCTCTACACACTCACTTTTGATTACCTGGAAATTGTCACCGTAAAATTTGGCATTTACAAATAGCGTTGAACGTTTTAGAGTCTCCATCTTCAATATAATTTTTGTACCCCGAATTTCTCGACGGATCTTTGAAACATTTCTGTCATTGCAGTTATTTCCATTTTTCCCGCAGAACCTTTGTGATTTATAGTACAATATTCTTCATGATCTGTATACCATTCTCAATATTCTTGAGTAAAATGTTTATTCTTCCAAAAAGTACAACCTTGACAATAGCTACTTTTAACTATTAAATCACTTTATCAAAATAATACCCTATTAGAGTCGTTACGCCATACAGAGACTCGAAACCGCGCTTTTTCCATGAACCGTCACCAGACATCTTCAAATTACAAATTGATCTTCCTTGTTTTTTATTTTCCTTTTTCTCTGTGTTTATAGCTTTCTTTGTACAAAGGTTAAATACTGTTTTTGTAACAGTGTACATATATTCTATAATGCTGTTGTACGAACTTTCAGCTAATCCGTCGCAAATATCGATGAAATTACAGAATAAATTCTCTTCTCTGTCAAGACCTAAGAGACGCATAAGAAATACGATTCTACGATTCACTTCGTATCCATTAATATCTATCAACGGTCCGAAATGTATATCTCAGCAATCACAGCGGCACAACATCACAAGTTTAAATCCAAGGCCTTGATTTCTAACCTTCTTAAACTTTTTTGTTTACAAAACAAATTATGAGATCTGAGAGAGCCGTGAATATAGTAAAAAATTCAATCAATTTATAAGCGTGCAAAGGATTCCAAACAATATTATCACCGCTGGTGCTACAATTTTCTTGCACTTGCACTTGCTTCAACTGTTTCTCCTTGCTTATTCGTGAATTGATTACCGCAGAAACGCCTTTTACTCAATGGTTTCGATGTTCGGGAATAAGATATTTCTTTGTTTCCTTTAGGATATGACTGCATTTTAAATTATCAAAAACGATTCGTACATACCGAATTCTGAGATTGAACTGATTGCAACTGGTTTGAAACGTTGAAACGCTCGTTTGGAAATATTCTTTCTGTTACGTATAAAGGTTTCGTAAAATTTTCACTCGAAAAGCTACACATATATTCTTGCCGGAATATCTGCTCTAAACGGAATAAGAGTTCAAAGAAAAAGAGGGAATTGCAAAGAATAGGTCTTCCCAGGGTCTACAGGGCTGCCGTCTTGTAACACTGAGGTCAAGGTTGGACATGTATCAAACATAACGTATTATACACGGTTTTTATACCGCATAATACCGTATGTTAAACGTATTATACATAAGAAACTATTCACAGTTCTAAATTGCCCAACCCTGACTGAGGCACAGCTTATAGCGCTACCTGGGACCATAAATTTTTGTATTTTTGTTAAACTTAACGAAAAAGTTCTCCCACCTTTCCCAGGTAACGCAACAAGCAGTGTTCCAGCGTTACAAGATGGCAGCTTGTAGGTCCTGGGTCTCCCTATTTCCTATTCCGAGCATCCGAATATACTTGTAGTAGCACGCTGTAGTGCAGAACGAAGATAAGTCACGTTTACAGGCTTTAACTTTGAAAATACTTGGAATTTTGCTCTAAATTTCCGTCTATAAAATTTTAAGGTGTAAAACTTAAGCTTAAAAGTCGTTGATAGACCACCTTGCGATTTTTCTCAGCTCGTATGTATGTGGTGGAGATATTCATCTCGTCTTTTTACTTGTCGGAAGGAAATCTATCTTGAATTCGATGGACCTGACAAACTGCGATGTATGCATACGCCCCCACACGTTGGAAAGCAGGCTCGAGAAATGATTGAATCGCACCGATCATTCATAACTGCCATATAAACGTACTGAAGAAACGCGCCGATCGCGGGACCGTGTATTATCAGCACTATTTATCGAGTAAAAGCCGAGCTACGATTCGTTATGATAAATCGAGATCCGATAAACGTCGCGTCGCTTTTACATTGCAATAAAATGCACAAACCGTTGCAGCTGTGCAGTTGTGCAATTTGTGACCTTGATGCTATTCGAATTGTAAATGATTGTGCCAAATATTATGCGTTCGTTTTGCAAACGACGAATATCTAGATAGATGGTTGTTTCAGTTTTTTGTATTCTTGAGTGCATAATTATTACTTTGATCACGCTTGGTTTTGTGCGAGAAGAGAGATAATTGCAGAATTGCAAATATTGCGAATATTACTTGTTTATTAATTCTAATACTGTAATAAAGGATAGTTTTGCCAAAATACTTAAAAATTTAGCTAGATACAGATCTAGAAATAATTATATTGAACTATTAAAATAATTATATTAATATATAATATATTAATATATAATATATATATATTATATTAATAATTATATAATTATATTAACTATTAATATTATGTGGGACAATTAATCTAATTTTTAGAATGTTAAAAACTTTTTGCAGCATTGCTCGTCATGCTTGAATTTTCTACATAATTATTTGGATGATCTAACAAAATTATTTTCAGATCTGTATCTAAAAATTTGGAAATACTTTAGTAAAAATTTGGAAATACTTTAGTAAAATAGTTTTTCCATGCACTATTATTTTAATAACGAAATCTAAATATATGAAAATACTATTTTATTTTTTATTCTTTCGCTTTTTCTTTATATGTTGTTTTACTTATATAATTATATTTTTATAAAGGTATAAAAGATAAAAAAAATAAAAGAGATAATTATATAAAGAATAATATAACAACCAGGTAATAGTTTATTATGAAACTAAATAAATACTTTTCTTGACCGTCATGATAATAAATGACGTTTAAAACATCAACACGATAATTAATATTGCTTTTGAGTAATATTGCTTTTAACGTATCGAAGTTTAATAATAGAGATGAAAGTAACTTTTGCCGATAATTTAAAAATAAAGAAGTGCGAAGAATAAAGAGAAAGTTACATTACACAATAAAAACAAATCGCCTTTAAGAATTTTGTCAACGAAAATATCGAAGAATTATAAAGAAATCTCCGCTCACCAAGTCGAGATTCACATTATTCTCCCATTTTCTCAAACAAAACTCGTTTTTCTGACCGCGCAGTTATCCCGTTTAATAATAATTCGGGTCGCGAAATCCATCGTCCGTTTCTTCGTCGACAAATACGCCGTTATAACGTTAACTTGCGCGACCTGAATTATTTTTACCTGTAACACCGCCCGGTCATTGTTCCCTATAGACTTTCGAACATTCCCCTCTCCTCTCTCCGTATGCACAGGCGATCTTATTTATCATTTTTTGCACGTACGAAATCGCTATATGGCAGCGCTGCAGCCATGCATGTTCGATAATTCATTGAAATAAAATTAATAAAAGTGCACGCAAATGCACGATTTCTAACAACAAAGTTATTTAAAATGTTTCGAACATTGTTTTTTATTTTTAAATACTAAATAACGAAAAAATATAAAAATGAAATACAGAGAGAGAGAGAGAGAGAGAGAGAGAGAGAGAGAATCTATTATAAATCCATTCAATAATAATATTTCTTCAAACTTCTTAACATTATAATAATGAATCATGAATTACAGTTTGTTACGGCACAATAAATGTGAGATATTTCAAAAGCAAATAGTAAAACGAAAAAAAAAGGGAAAAGTAGTAAGATGCTAAGAAATTCTTGCCTGATCACGATGAGATTATAAAGTCGCAAAATACTAGTTGCTGTTTAAATTGCGTTCTTGACTGTTTCACCAAGGACTTTCGCTCGAGGAGTTGCCTAAGTTACGCTTAATTAATAGACGGGTAATTAGCTAGCTACTAACGGGGCACTCGATAGATCGACATGCACTGAATGCAGTATTGCGGTATTAGACCGCGTTTGTTCCTCTTCTCATGCCGAGGCTTCCAGGCAAATATTGACACTGGCGATAGAGATGTCACACGTCCTTTGAAGCTACTGACCGTCCGCAAGAGCATACAAAGATCGACGGACTGGCGGGACGAGTTTATTTGCCTCGGTTAATTCCTTTACGCCTCCGGCGATTTAGTAGCAATTAGCATGGCTAGTTATTACGTTATTACTCTCCAAGAGCAAATTGTTAGAATACCATTAACGTTTCGACGTTGACGTCGTGTTTCCGACGCGACGTCGCGATATATGAAATGTTTTCTCCATTTGTAAGATAATTTTATTATCTGTTACGTGGACCATTAAAAATATGCAAATATTTCCGCATATTTAATGCTTATATTTATATTAAATTCGATGGAAATTTACGTACGCGATTATAGCGATAATGATGTAAATATGAATGTATCATGAAATTTAATATTTAATTTGTTTTGCAACAACACCGTCTAATTTTATACTTTCTGTTTCAGGCTGAAGAAATCAATTATATCGTAGTCATGAACCTCGCGCTGCATGGATTTTTGCTGCAAAGTAAGTTTCTTCATATTTCTACCATTTTTATGGCGACAAGCAAATTTATAATAGATAATAATTTATAGATATTGGAATTAAATTATAATGAGTCTCCTATTTCAAATTGGAAAAATGTAAATATATGTATAAAGCACAAGCTTTATTTATTATTAAATTTATTATACTATTTAATATACTATTATTTAAATAGGTATAGATAATATATTATCTAAGTAACATATGAAAGAGATAATATATATGTTAATTAAATTACATAATCTTCTTATTATATATACGAGTGAAAATAAGAAATGTGGATGGGATTCAAAATCTCCATAGAATATTTCGTTAAATTTTTTCAAATATCACTGAGATGTAATTATGCGATGAGCGATAATAATTTGACTTAAGAAAAGAAATTAAATCAAATCATCTCTAATTACTTTTTAATTCGCGGAGAAATGCGATTCTTCCCAGTTGCGTGAGTCATCTCGTTTTTATGTGGGCGACACTTTTTTCACGATTATTCTCTGCGGCAGAACGCATAAAACTTGGCGTCTTACGATAGTGATCAATCTTCCTCGTTGTTTTTGAGAATTAAGGGGATGCTGAAGTAAGCAAATTATCGACATTATAATTATCGACAAAATCCTTTTACATTAAAGTTGACAAAATTAAGAGGTGATGCAGTGGACATTATACTAAAATTGAAAAAAAGTTAAAAAGTTTTAATTTTCTTTTGATTTCAATATAAAGTCCACTGCACCACCTCCTAATTTAGCGTCAACTTTAATCCTGTAAAAGGATTTTTGATTCCGTTCAGTCAATTCGAAGATTTTTTATACGACTGTAATGTCGATAATTTGATCATTCCAGCATCCCCTTAAGTAAGTACAGTTAAGTTGAGTACAATCTGACTTGCGTGAGCGCGATCTCGAGGATGTCCTCGAAAGACGCCCGGATCAGCTTGCCCGCTAACTAGGTTTTAGTGCCGAGACCAAGGTGTTTCCTACGTAGATGTAAACACGCGCGTGGCGATCGAATACGATTCAAGAATCGCAAATGAATCGCGCGAGCGAACGAGCTAACAGCGTGGCACGTTGCAAGAATCGCGAATGAATCGCCTCACGCAATCAGCATTAGAGATTGAAAAAGACACGGATAAACGTATAATAAATTTAATACTTTAATAAATAGTTACCGATATGTGTACGTGTATAGCAGGAAATAAATAAATATGTAAATATATAAAGATAGAATGTATAAAATGTACATTATTTAATTTAAAAGCTTTAAATTATATAACGAGGTATATCTTTTCTAGTCAACGAATAAGTTATCTATTACGTTAGTCATTAACGTATCTCTGAAATTGCTTCTCTTATGTTCAAGTTTTTATTGCATTTTTATCGCAGAGGCATTAAATATGAAAAGCCTGTAGACATTATTATTAATATTATTAGATATATAGAAAGAATGATTTTGCTGAAGTATTTAAAAATTTAGATAGCTACAGATCTAAAAACAATTTTGTTGGATTATCAAAAGAATTACGAGGAATCTCAAATATTATGAGTAATGCTACAAAAAATTTTGATGTTCTAACAATCAGCTTGAACGTAATCAGCATTCTACGTAATTATTTGAATTTTTATTAGTCCAACAAAATTATAATATTTTCAGATTTGTAATTAAACTTTAAAGTCTCGTCTACAATAGTCGCAAGGATTGTTTGCACGCAATTTGACAACAAATTCTACACGTCAACTTGCTATGCTGTGATTGGCTGAGCTCATGCGATACGCTTGTCGCAATTGCAGAAAGTTAAAGTTGACTCAACTCCGTATGACAAAAGCTCTTGAGAACATACGACATGCGACATAGACTGTGCGATTGTAGACAAGGCTTTAGATACTTCAGCAAAACTGTTCTTTCCATGTATAAAATCTCGAGGATAAAAAAATATTTATTTATTCTATGATATAAATTTAGAATATATATGAATCAAACATATATAATTAATAAATTAATTAAAAAAGAAATTAATGTGCAAGCTGAAGAGGGTATTTATTTTTTCATTCAAAGAAATTTGAGCGTGCAACTTAAGAGATATCCAAATCTCAAAATCTATGATGTTATTAGTTGAAGTATATAAAAATTCAGTTATATATATTCACGTCTGCGTAATATAGGACACCGCTTTATGGTGGTATCTGAAGGATGAAATAATTTCTAAAGTCCGAGCGTGTAAAGTCGCCGTAATGACGTAAATCACGTTAGCGCGAAAGATCATGGTCCGTAAAGTATAAATTAGTAAAAAAACGAAAGATGTCAACACCGGTGATAATGTCGGCGCCGGATGGAATAGGGAATTGAAGAATGAAAGGATGATACGGGCATTCTGTGCAAATCGTACGTAAGCGTCTCGTCAGACCACCAGCTGCGTTCACAAAGTATAAAATGTAAATCTCGAGTTCTCTCAAGGCGCACATTTGCAGGATAGCCAGATGATGAGCGCCTTACACACGGTTGCAACGAACATTTCGTAAGCGATTGATAGGATTCAAGAAAGCGCAGGAACAAAGCGTGTTTTGAATTTGCGATAATTTGCGCAATTCCTTAGCGATTTATTGTGTTAGGCTTTTATGTATAATACATTCTTACGTATTGTTACGTATTGTTAAAAATTGGAGGCACACGTTGAAACCTTGCGTAATTAAAAAAGACAGTACCATTAAAAGAACATAAATAAGAAAAAAAAAATAGTACCACGAAATCAGATTTTCTTTGTGAGAATATATACCTATATTATGTGACATAAATGTATAAATGATTTGGAAATTCATTTACATGAAGAGCATAATGTGTACCTATATATACATATATATATATGTATATATGAGGTATGAGATATGTACATGAAGTAATAATGAATGTAGTGA
The DNA here is from genome assembly GCF_000204515.1 of Acromyrmex echinatior. The sequence goes on along the minus strand of NW_011627104.1, from coordinate 1,821,315 downwards.
TTGGAATGAAGGTCATTCTTAATTTACGATACTTTTCTTTAAAAAGATTTCTTGTATATACAGGGTGAATCAGAGTCGTTGAACCAACTTTTTATCCTATGAAGAAAATTATCTTTATACCTAATTGGATTGCTAATATATCGGGAAAAATACATTCTATATAGGAAAAGTAAAAGTAATACCTTCTATTAATAACTCGAAAAACATCTTTTCTGTTTAGAAATTAGTACCTATTTAGAAGAATTTTTTGCTAATAAATTACGTGATACACGCTTAAGAATGTTTTACTAGGCATTATTTTAAATTTCTTATTGTTACTTTCGTACAGAAATGAAATGACTATTAAGGAAGATTTTTCTTTCTACGCTTGACATAAAAATTCTTTTGCGTAATTTGTTAACCATAATGTCTACCGCGAGGAAGATTCTTATCAATTCCTGCCGCGTTCTTCGTTAAATTTATCACCGAGGCGTCAGACGTGGCCGCTTAGCTCGCGAGCTGTAATCAGATTGCATGCACGACGGTTCCTTGAAGCTAGACAAATAAAAGGTGCAATCAAACGCCCACGCTTCGCGCTAGATATGGGACGCAAATATGGGAGCTGTAATAATCGAGGCCCAGACTGCGCCTGGATGACGCACCGGGCGGGTCTATTTATCTGTGGAATCTATACGTTCCGCATAAAAAACAACGTCTATTGAAACCCGGCGACGACGGACGGAATGCGGCCTCGTGGGATATCCACGCGACGAACGTATGTATGCATCGCGGTCGCGACACGTGGGACGCCCAAGCATCATCACTCGTTTGCGCGTTTTATCGCGGCCCACCCGCGGGATACCTTTATCCTCGACGTTTTACGAGCTTCCGTTCATTAAGGACGTTTCCAGGTACACGCCGACATACAAATTTGTCGATAAATCAATTTTGATAAATTTTGAAATAACTAGCCGATAAAAAGGATAAAGAGCAGTGCTTCCTTTGCGAGAGGGCCATTTGTTCTTTTTGTTCCGGAAACCTATTCCATTGCATTCGTCCAGCTAAGCTACAAATTAATTGCTATTAATATTTCATTGATAAAAATTGCTTTTTTTCTCTCTGAAGTGTCAAAGTATTACCAAAAAATCACTTTTCTCCTTAAAATACTATAGTATATACCCAGAAGATTTTTTCTTGCTAAACACAATACCGTCGAAATTGATGGAGCATGTCGGAATTTTTAGTAAATTGGGATGAAATGAGCCAAAAACAATTTATTAAAATCCAAATCCACGAGAATTTACGTAGGGTTTTAATAAATTGAGGTGGATTTGAATTTTAATAAATTGAGATGGTCTTTAGCTCATTTTATCCCAATTTACTAAAAATTCTTATGTGTTCCATCAATTCTGACGAGCATTGTGTTTAGCAAGAAAAAATCTTTTAGGTATACATAATAATATTTTAAAGAGAAAAGTTATTTTTTTATTGAACAGCATCATTATAATAAAAAATCTAAAATTTAAATAGCCATAACTTGATAAAAAATAAATCATACAATCATGAATTAAAATTCAAAGCTCTTGAATTGTACTTTTAGATGCCGTAAACGTTTTTAAAAACAAGTTTTTGTTTTCCTGTAAAAAGATTAAAAATGGCCAAAAACGTTATTTGTTCTCAATTTACTCAAAATTCTGATGCGCTACGTAAATTCTGCCAATGTTGCATGTTCAGCATGAAAAAAAATCTTCGAAGTTTATTAATACTGCAATTTGGCACTTTAGAAAGAATTTGAGTGTTGAATACTGTAACAGAAAATTAATCTCTTTAAATTTAGGCAAAGGGATTCTATTCGTTCACACTTTCTCCCGCGTACGGCGCGGTTCGCCGTAACTCGATTCCATTACGCGAGATTCGCAGAATAGCAAGCTAAGCACGTCATTATGTAGCCGTGACTTTCATTCGAAGTCTGTTTCTGCCTTAATTAACACGTACGCGCGCTGCACCGCTTGATCTCGCGTTTCCGCATGTCTTCCGGCACTTCTGCGCTCGCCACGTGAATCTCAAGCTTACGACTGATCCAAGATGAGATTTCTAATGTAATCAGAACAGCGCATTTGGGATATACAAACTCACGTTGAGAAAGTACCAATAAGGAACATCAAATTGCTGAAGATGCAAAAAGATCGTTTTATATTTCTTAACTGTAACATTGTGCTATTGAGATCAATAAAGTACTAGACTTAAAAACTCGAGTAATGATGAAAAAAGGCTCTTACATATTATAATAAATAAAAGACCAAATTTTTTTTTAACAAATGGCGATTATTATTAAGATTATTATTATATTATTATTAAATGCTCTTTTTATTACAATATTATAAATTACAATTTAATTGTATTTAAAGATTATAATTAAATTATAATATTATATTTAAAAAAGCATTTAAGATTAATAATAACAAATGTCTGGACATATAAGTACATGCCCATTCACTGAAACGTTTATCTAATGTTACAAGTGCCGGAATTAACAGAATGAGATAGGAAGGAATCAGGAGTTTATGGCGATAAATGCAGCAATAAAGTTTTGCCTGCGTAATGCAAAGCAAACGTGAGAGGGGTAGAAAGCGCGAGGAACGTTCCGTTCGCAGAGGCTGTCTTGCATTCCCAGCCCACGACTGGCGAAAGACCGCGGGAAAGTAAAAAAGTCGCGGTTACGATTACAGTAGAGATGAAACATAAGACGGGTCAAATAAGCCGGGAAGAGACGTCGGGGACGCGGATCGATCACTGCCAGTCGTTCACGTTTAACGCCTAGTTACGCCGCCACGGGTATCCCATTGTCGGCGCGAAGAAAGTCACTGCGACTGCGAAGCATGTAACGTAATTCGCGAGAGTAAACAGATACGAACGCACGAGGTACATATTTACATCGCTATTCGCGTATCAATGACTCGTCGCGCGGCAAATCTTTGACATCGCCGTCAATTTGAAATGTCTACAATAGAGCTTCGACGATTAATATCTTATTTTGCTCTTCAACATTTAGCATCATCTTCGTGTTTGGTTTATGGATGTAATAAATACTTATAGATTGCACATTCTTTGATTTTTTACTCTGTACTCTGTTAGAAAGAGAACGCAACCACTGAATCATATTAGTATCTCTTTTTAACTTGATACTTTAGACAGTTTACAGAAAGAGATAGATAGATGAAAAGAGAGAGATAAAAGTTTATTTCTATTCTAGTGTAAGTCCTCTAAGAACATAAAACGAAGCAGAAAAAAGAAAGTATAATGGAAAGAATATACAAAAATATGCATAGCAACACATATTGACAAAAGTAACGCAACACAAATAATGCGTGAAGAACAAAAATATGCGGAAATGTAAAATTATATAAGATAGAATCAAAGTATTTATACAAAATATAATAGTAATAGGAGAGAGAGAGAGAGAGAGAGAGAGAGAGAGAGAGAGAGAGAAATACGAAGTTGCCTCACTCTTTCTAAACTAATAACGACATACCTTCATAGGAATGCACAGTCTATTACATCTATGATATTTTCCATCATTTTTCATGATATTTTGACCTTTGACTTGTTATTTTTGCACGAGCGACATGAAGCATCTGAAGCATCTAAAAATATACAGAGGTATATCGAAATCTTAATTGTCCCGATAAAAGGCCATTTTAATAAAAGATTGTCCTGCGTTTCTTGGAGGTCTAGTCCTTTCTCATTGACATTATTAACTTACGCAATCGTGTAAAAGTTGGATAAAAGGCGCCTAAAGGTAGAAAATAATAAATCTTGAAGCTTCTGTATCCTGCCGACTGATCGCGCGCTCGTAAATTTGCGCGACGCTTCGGCGACGCCGCGCAAAGATGAATTTCTTTTACGTAATTTCGCGCAATCTTCAATGTGCTTTTCATTTTGCGCACAATACCCGCGATTGGCTTTCACTCCGCTCGTATTCGATTGATGCGTCGTGCTGTGTTGCGCTCGCGATAATGGAAAATTCACATTTGTTCCGAACACATCGAGTCCAACAGAACTCTCGTTGTGTTTGAATTAACGTTGTATTCAGGTGAGATATGAATTATACAGAATTCACGAGTGATTTCTAGCTCTTGCTTCGTACAATCGTCTCGTTAATCGTGCAAAAACACTATCATTCGTAGAAGAAACACTGAGCGTGCGAAAAAATCAACCGTGATATTATGAAATTTTAATTACAAAATATGAAATTGAATTACATAATATTATATAAGTATTGTGTCGCAAATTTTGTATGTGCTATTAATTAGTAGAACGAATGCATAAGATCGATCGTATCAGCCGTTTTTGAGGATAAAAGCCACACGATCGTTATAATCGCATTCCATTGGTCAGTTTAGCCTTTCTATTTTATTTTTTCAAGTGATATACAATGCATAATAGCATTGCAAAAATCGGTGAATGATAACAGTTGATTGAATTACCATTTGATACACATTTCCTCGACTTCTGTCCCGCTCCTCGGACCTCTCTCTCTCTCTCTCTCTCTCTGTCGCTTGCTCGGCTCTCTTTCGCTCTTTCGCGACGTGTGTATACGTGCGTGTCTCACTTTTCTCCTTACGTAATCGCGTAACTCCGGCGCAAGGATGCGGTTAGACCTTTCGAAGCGTGTCTCTCTCCTGATGTCACGTAAGACGCACATTAGTCAGTCACGATCTTAATTTCACTCTCTCACGCGGCCAGCGTGATCACCACGCGTGACTGCGTCACGCACTTTTGGCGGTACCAGTGTCGACAAGGCTCGGAAAAAATCAAAGGGAAATCAAAAACGACCGAGGGAGATCGAGAGCAAACGCATATTTTGCACTCTCTGTGCATTTTCTCGCGGACTATTCTATTTATTCGCAAAATGCAATTAATAAATTTTTCCGACTCAGTGGAGTTTAATTGGGATACGCACATATGATGCGATTACACAATCCTACGTAAATGAATTCGCAAACTACGCCGGTCACCAATTGAGCAACTGTTGATTTCTCTAATTTCTAATTAATCTCATGAAATTTATTAATACTTGAATTATTCGAGAGAGAGATTTATTCAAGATGTCGAAAATTCTCTTCACCAGAAACGTAAGATTCTTTGTAGGATACAAAGGTACATCTTGTGTGAATTTAGCAATGACAGTGCAAAGCGCTGCTATCTAGATATATTCAAGATAAAGAGCACTGGGATACAAATTCGTGTTTAATTGCTCGCCCTGGATTTATAAGCTAAAGCGTAATAAAAAATGTCCATTGGTCATCGGTAATGCTTTAGAAATATCAAACGCTCCACCCTTTCTATTTTGTTTTCTTTTGAAACGTAGGATATTAAATGCTGTACAAGTAGCAATTTGTAAGGTAACGTTTACCTGTCAGTTATTAAGTGGTTTTAAATCGGTTGTCCAAAATTATTGCGACATGGATCCTTTTTAGTCCTATTATCTCTATCGCCCCACAAATAGTGTTATTTATTATTTCTTGCGTGACGGTAATAGTGATTATTATTATATAATTGTGTGTTACTTTACGGTTATACATTACATTGAAGAAACGTAATTACCTGGACTTTTATAAAAATATATTCTCCTTTCTAAAAGATACAGTGCAGTTTAAGTTTTTAACATAATAATGTTGGAATAATTTTAAATTTAATACATGGTAATGTCTTACATAATCTTTTTTTAAATTATCACACTGTTTGCAACAAATACCTATCTAAGAAATAAACAAATATTAAATTATGTAAGGAATTAAAGAAATATTAAATTTTTATAAAGGTATCTTAAATATTAATGAACGCTTCATGATTTTGCCTAAAATAATTATGAGGTTTATTATTCATTTGCCGTAATTTGTCATAACAAAAATTTTTTACGTGTGGAACTCGCAAAATTGCAAGACGCGGAAATACCAGTTTAGTGACGCGCGTCGTGATTTCGCACGTATACGCTTCAGTCGATTCGGTATTTACCTCCGCGAAAAACAAGTTCTATCACGCAGCGTACTAACGGAATTGCTCAAGAAGAAAGAAAAATTCGTTCGCGTGTAATTGTGCCTCGATTGTTACGTCGCGCTATCGAAATCACGGGGACATCGAGAGTCATGCCAAACGAACTATCGAAATTCTTGAGGTTGAAACATTCCTCGTACGTGAAAAACTTTCGCAAACTGATGATGGGAGGAAAGTAATTGCGAAAATTCACTTTCCTCGCGTCGAGTCACTTTTGAGTCAATACTTTTATAAATGTATAGGAAATTCACTGGCATGACTCATATTTGAGACAATTCACAAAAACCGATAGTAGCCTTACATAATGAATACGTATACAAAGTTATGGAGTATAAATACGATAAATGAAATGTTACTTGACACCTTTGTGCGGCACTTTCTTTTCTTAAATATGTAGGTCAATCGACTCAATCCATAAAACGCGTTAAGTTGCGATAGCAACGCCCAGGTTTTTGCGAAATAATAAGTTTGGTGAGAGTTTCTCTATCCGTTGAGAAAAATATTTTTAGTATTACATCGTCGCGTCCTTTCTTTGTGTCCAGAAAGAATTAACAAATCACATTTGAATTCCCATTTGACTAATGTAGTCGGTCAATTCGTTCTCCGTCTGAAATCTCGGAGCGATTTCTATTATCGTAGACACAAGTCTTTAGATATTTCAACAATATCATTGAAACGCGTTGTGCAAATATTAAGAAACACAAAATAGTCACAATTCCAAAAAGGTTTTTGTTTAAAATTTATTCTTTTTTATATGTATAATTTATCTTAATATACTATTTAAAAAAAAAATGTCGGTATTTTTTAAAACTTCATTTGCAAATTTGCAACGTATAAGAAAGGAAACTTATAAAGAGATATATAGAATGCAATACAGATTTATTTCTTTTTTTACAATTGATATTTAATAGCAACTTTTACAAAGAACGAAGTTTCTTCTTCAATCACATCGCAAGGTATCTTTCGGCATCTAATAGACTGTAATTTATGGACTGTAATCTATCTGCCTGCACGCACCTGTGCCGTTCAGATGCGAGCACGAAGGCTCATCTCTCGTCACGTGCTTGACGTAATTTCTCAAAGATAAAAAATTGAATCAAAATTAGAAATTTGCTCAAGAAATTGAAATTAGTAAGAATTATTTTTTAATTCTCCAAGAATAACTTTTGTTTCGGAAATTAAATGTATCTAACGTTATAGAATTAATTTTAATAGAAAAAAGGTGAGAGAGAAACAGAGAGAAAAAAATATCTAAATTAATTTACTTATTTTTGATAGCAAGTTAGCAATATACAATAAATTATTATATAATGAAAACAATAAAACTATTACAGTAAATTGTAATTAAAAAAAGGTAGATGTTTTTTTATCGAAATATACCAAATAATTTTTGAGATTATACAACAGTTATAAAACTTTACTGAAAACTAGAAATTCATAAAATATCTATTTGAATATTTTCCTGGTATCGGATTCCAAATCAATCTGGAGAATGCACATTTAGTGCACCATTAGGCTCATATTCTGAATTCTCTTTTATCGTTAAAGGTGTTTTTAAGCATGTAGATTATATGTTACAGATACCATATACCATATACTTAAAAGCGCCTTTATTGATAAAAGAGAGTTCAAAATACGGCCTTAGTGATTTTCCATCTTCATGAATGATAAGAATATCGCTGAAAGAAACGGAAATGACGCGCGAACGCGTTTTCTGTCGTTAATGCTAATTAATATCCTCCGACGCGGCAACACAATAGCTTCTTTCACTGAAAGAAGCCTCTGAACTTCACACGGCGACCTTTCCTCATTCGCCTTTCCCTTCAAAATTTCACTCATATCACATCTTTCGTATCTATGCAGATGTAGCAGCGGTGCAATTATGCAAAATCGACAGAAACTTCCAAGTTAAAAAAATCTCTATTAAAATCCATTATACGTACTTATCTTCTTTTCTCAGAAAAATTTTAAATTAAAAAAATGGTGCGTCTACTATAAATCCTACTGAAAGTTTGCAATTTTCTGTTTTCGCTATTATTACATCTATAAGTTAGCGAAGTTAAGTCGCTTTGGCGCCGACGGGCCATCGACGAATTATTGTTGAAACTTACAAATCCAATTTAACTTCAGAATTTCGTTAAAGGTCGGATATTCGTCCGTTGCCAGTCTACATTTTCGATAACAAAAAAAGGCACAAATGCATCGATACACATAGAAAAATGAAACATACTTTACGGAAGTAATAAATACTTAGGTATTTAAAAAATTTATACACGCAAATCAATCATAAATTCATCAAGCATTAAATTTATTCAAAATATATAGTGAATTCTAGTGAATTTAATATACTTCAATTATAATAAGATTATTAAATTAAAACAAATTTGATTTATTTATAAAGTCGCTTCTTTGATTAATTTTATAATATTTTCTAAAAAATAATAAATTTTTGTTTTGAGTATATAATAATGTTTTTTTCTGAAATTTGTAATAAATTTGTAATATTTTAAGATTATTATCAAGAAAATTTTCTTTTTTAAAGATGACCGTTATTTAGAAGAAAGAAAATAAATTGAGTAATGATTTTTTTCTTAACAATAAAACAATATTTTTTGTGTGTGTAGGAAAAGGGACGCTGTCCCCATTCGGAAATTGCATTTTATTTATCATTACGCACTTACACGCGCGCGATTCCTTTCCATGTTTCGTTTATCCCCTTCTTTTTTTCTTTTTTTCATTTTACCATAATAACGCTCGACTTCCAGACTCTCGTTAGCCGGGAAAAGTTTGACTCGTCCTTGTCTTGCATGCCGCTGTTACCGCGAGATTAATTCATGATTTTTGTATTCGGACCACCTTGCAATATCCCACGGCGGTTATTTATACCATTACTGGAATTCTGAAACGTTTCATATATCTGACTAATTGCTGGCCACCGCGCTCGTATCACCCAGAATGTTCAATTACTGCGATCTGGAAATCTCTACTTTCAGCCGATCCTTCATGACTCATTGTCAGTATGATCGCTATAAGTACAATATATGTTATCGCTTACATTTTACTCTGTTCTGTATTTCATTAAAATCCATAATAAATATCTCGAGAACTCTGCCATTAATTGTACTGACAGACTGTGGCGCTTTGAAAGCCATAAATAATAAACTGCGGGGAAGAAATTATATATCACCATTTTAAATCTAATTTTACATTTATCTTTTTATTATTTACAGTTTTTAAAGCGTCACCGTTTATTTACGATACAATTAATAACGGAGTTATTATCATCTTAAAATTTCATAACTTTTTCCTTGATTTTAAAACAAAATTTTATGATTTTTCTTAACTTTCAATATTTTGAAATTTTATATATTTTTGTTCTGATTTAGAAACTATTAAATATTTTGTTGAGAGACCAATTTAATAGTAATTTAAATTACTATTAATTTTGCGGACACTATTAGCATTTTTGAAGTAGTATTCCAAAACTATGTGAATGTGATGTATAAACTTTTTTACGGCCAAGATTTTTAATTTTCTACAAAATTTTGCAAACTTTTCTCTGATTTCTCTGATCGTTTTTTCCATTTTACCTGACAATTCCCTGATTTTCAGGATTTGTGACAATCATGCTTATACGTTTTTTGAATAAGTTTATGTTTTCGAACATATATTCAGATTTCTAAAATGCAAATCAATCACTTGGGTCTGAATGTAGATCGTCTGTGGGATCTCCGACCGAGATTTACACGAACAATAGGATCATATATGCAAATTTTTATTGTACAATACTGCATCATTAAGAACAAAATGTATACCGTCGCGTATTGATAATTTCAAGAGGAAGACCGTTTTAATTAATATCCCCGCGCCCGATGCCCGAACAATCCTAATTAAATGTATAACGTCCGAAAGAAAGACAATGGTGCGTGATTTCCTCCGCAAACGCACGACTCCGCTGATTGTTAGTCTCTTTCCTCTCCTCCTCTCTTTTTTCAGAGAACTCTTTGATTTTCATGTCTCACGGTCGACGGAATCCACCGCGTGGAAAACTTCATCGATTCGACGTTAATTACAGCGATTATTGTGATCTCAGGAAAATTTCGCCATCGCTGATTGCGGCGCGTCGTTCATTTCCACGCCGTTTCCCGAGAACAATTTGCGCGGTCATTAACAATTAATAGAAGGGTGCTGCTTTGTGGAACGTGGTCGCCGCAAATCGTGAAGAGGGGAAGAGGGACAGTAGAAAAGATGCACAATGACAATTGCGTGTATTACCACGTGTACCATGTCACGTGTGCGCCGATACAAGCTCGTTTTCTCTCGTTCCTGCGAAATGAACTGCCTGCCGTAAAAGGCGTGTACATCTTTCGTGGCACTAAATCACCGTATTCTCTTGTAATTGATTCCACCTTGCCATAAATTCCGCTTTCTGCGAATCCACCGATTAATGTTGCACGAACGAAAGAAAGAAAGAGAGAGAAAGAAAAAGAAAATTTTCACGTTTAATGGAAGTTCGTAATCAGATGGCAATAATACGAGCGAGTATCTTGTAATTTGTGCTATATGAACATTGAATAGCGACGAGAATTGCGAAGGATGTTGATAATTTCGCATGTATCTTACAATATACATGAAAATAAATTTAATTAATAACATATTATTTTTGTGTAATAAATTTATTTTCATGTATACGTAATAAATTTAATAGGATAGATAACACAGGATAGATAAAATAATATGAACCTAGAAGATACATTTTTTATTTTATTATTTGTTTTGTTAATAAGAATTTGGCCCATCATTTGTTTTCAATACGTATTTTATATATATATCCTTGTTAGAATAGAATTACAATACGCTTGAATACTATGATAGAATGTTGTACTGTTCTTTTAATAGAATCTATCAATTATTTATAAATAATATTAGAGAAATGGAAATTAATTTTTTATTCTATTTTCCAAAATTGTCTTCTGTTCTTTAAAATTTTAATTTTTTCCTGGTCCAAAACAATTATTTAATTTGACTCATATAGTTTGTTTGCACAATTTCAGTAACATTGTAATATTTCAAAAATATTGTAACATTGCTGTAGCAGTGTTATTGCAAGTTTCTGTGCCATAAATATTATCGAATTATTTGTACAGTTTTGAAGAATAGAGTGAAATTTCTTTTTCCAATATCTTTCAACTAATTAGATATTGCTCTGCAACTAAAAGAGATTGTTCTGCTAAGCAATTAGAAGTATTGTATTGCTAAGCAATACAATAGAAGAAATTGTTCTGTTAAAAGAATAGTATGATATTGCACTATATTGTGTTACACTACTCAAGCATGTATTCCAAAAAAGATAGAATCTACGTGAACAGTTTGATAAATCATTGACTTTCTAAAAGGAGACTACATATGTTGAAAAATGAGTTAAAAATTTTGATAAAAAAGAGTTTAAAAAAAGTTGTTTAACCGATTTATCAAACTGTCTTCGTACATATTCAAAACAAATATTAATATTAATTCATTTCATATTAATAAAACAAGTAGATAGATTTTTCAAGGGTTCATCTTATTTTGTCTATTCCCTGTAAAATATAAAATAAGGTATTGATGTACAATAGACGCGAAACAAACTTTCGCGCTCGTTTATTCTTCTCGTTATTACCAATTTCAGTTTTATCACGTTTAACGATCGGTCTCTTGCAATGAGTGCACCGCGTTTCGCGGTGGCCGAGGAAATGAATGGTCAAGAAACGCGGGGAACAATGACAGACGCGACGCGAAGGACATTCCGTCGAAAGGGAGTGCCCGGGTGAGTGTAGTCGTTGTAATAATCTACTTCCTCCCGTGCGATAAACCATCGCGGCCGGCTTCTCGTGCGGCGCGCGTTCGCCAGAAACGATCGGTTTCACGAGCTTCTTGTAATTAAAGCAGACCGAGGGCAGGAGCCGTCGTTCGACTTTCACGCGTGTCGTATCTCGGGCACCCGTTGCATATGCAATGTACGCGTCGCGAATATTCGCGCGACGGTTTTCGCGAAACCCCACCGCGACAAGCGCTCGCTAATTCATTCATCAAACATTACTTCTATTCGATTTATCAATTATTCGGTTAATTTTGTTCTGTTGTATTAATTTATTTGCGCGTACACATATTTTACCATTTGGATTTTACAATGTGTTGCACGCGCGCACAGAATTGTCAGCCCGAAATTAATCCGGGATTAAAATATACGCATATTCGCATATTAATGAACTCTGAAATTCGAAATTCCGCATTCTCGAAATCATTTCCGGATTTTAACGATAAACCACAGACGCGGCTCCCGATATTCCTGATTAATCCGAACGAATTTGCGTCAATTGCAACGTTACTGATAAGCATGTTTCGTTAAGCGGTATTACTGATGCTCTCTGTAATCTTATTATCGCGATCAACAATTTTCGAGCGCTCTCGAGATTCTGCGACAGCGACTCGTGGGTTACTATGGGTATCTAAATCACAAGAAAAGATCGAGTACATATGTACATTTCTTAAAAAAAGATGATGATTGGGAAACAGGAGAAGGGAATATAATTCGTTTGTGCATTAAACGTAGATATTTAATACAGTAAAAGTAAAAGGACCTCGCACGTTTCTTATTGAAAAATAACCCTTTTTATCTGTTAATATTATGTGAGTGTTTCAACGGAGACATTTGTCATGTCCATTTGTCATGTACAACATATCTCAAAACGCAGCAATTTCCCCAGGTTATTTTTTCATAAGAAACGTAAATTTCTGGTCATTAATTAGAATTTATATTTAAAATTTATATTATAATTAAAATTATATTAAAAAAAAAATTTTACATTAATAATTTTATAATATAAATTTTAATTAATAAGTTTATGATTTTAGAAAGAGAACGTGGTGTTCTCTTAAAAGAGTAGTAATCTTACTCGCGAGGTATTAAGCGATCGCTTCCACTGGTTTTTTTCTTCTCGGATGAAGATTAATCATCATGCTGATGTTCTCAGAATGACATGAGCGCATTTGCATACGCAATCGCAATCTACGTATTTTCACGCAATTGTTTATCTCTGAGCGACGCGTTGCATCGTCACGGATGAATGAGCGCATGAATGAATCCTCTCGGGAGAACCGCATCTTCGAGACTCATTCATCTCTTTCACTCTCTCTTTCTCCAGTTATGTAGAAATCCACCTTCGCTGCGTATCGCGCGAAAAAGTTCGTGTTACTATATTATAAATCGTCGCTGTCTTCGTCGAAAGGAGCGTAACAAATCAAACCGGCGGCGCGTCATTAATATCGTCGGCCAAAACGGGAAAGAAGCGACGTTAGTTCCTCGCGTTGTTTCACGTGGTGGATCAGTTTGATAAATGATTAGTACAAGACAGTGAAGATTTTACCGCGTGAGATTCGAAAACATAAGAATCCCGCGCGTTTATAACGCAGCTATTATTATTACTTTTATGTTACTTATTACGTTATTTGCGTACCGGCCAGCAACATGTCAGCTCCATTTATCCAACGAGTTTCCAACGACTTTGCCGTATTCGTGCTTTGTGCCGGAGTCTGTTTGCCACAGTTCCGCGGAGCGAGATTGATGCCTGGAGATCCGGAAGAAGGGAAATTTTGCACTCGACGCCGACGTCTCGTTTGAAACGGAATGTGCCGCGATACGGGCGTATCCGATGCCTCGGGGGATAATGGAGGGCTTCCGGTTCCCGTGGCGGGCCGCGAATAGCAATGACTTCGTTCTCGCGTTCTCGCGCACACGCTATGTGAAACATTCGCGTGTGAGTGCAGCGATCTCTGCGATTCCGCTTTGTTACCTGAAACGAGAATCTAAATCCAAAATCCAGCATATTTCGGAAATCGGACAAATTCCAACAATTCAAGGCGTGTTTGCTTTGAAAATAATTTTTTAGGCGATGAAAGATGAGATGAATTTTCTGAATTATTATAAGAATAATTATTATGCGTGTGTGTGTGTGTGTGTGTGTGTGTGTGTGTGTATATATGAAATATTATTTTTATTATTTTTGAATACTTATTATTTTTTAATAATTACAGATAAGGTAAACTTTGAATATGGCAACGTATAATACACGCAAAATTCCTGTTTAATAACGAATAAACTAGAAAATTTTAATTATATTAATTAGAATTCTTGTTATCTAAATTAGATTACGTACTAAATTTGCTCAATTTAATACAAAATTTGATTTAATTGAAATAATCAGAATTCTCATACGTGATATTCTTTTAATACATGATATTACTACTCTTTTGCGTATGATTGCGTTTCAATAAAAAACGGAGATGCGATTTATCAAATTGGTTATGTATTCACAGTTGGAAAATTTGTATTAAATTTAACATATTTTATATGCTTCAACTAAACGGTCCACTCAAATTTTTGTGTTAAAGTAACGCAAATATTATGTAAAAAATTAACGTAAATCAAACTAAAAAACGTAACATAATTTTTAAGCAATTATATTTTTTCATTGAAGTTAATATTTATATGTTAAATTAATACATTTTATTTATTTACGTTAGAATTTTTTTTTAAGAACACTATATTTATTATTTTTTCATATACTCTTAAATTGTGTTATTTTAGCTAATTGTAAAAAATATTAAATATCAATTTAACACAAAATATTCAAATAACATAAATCATATAAATTAACACTCAAAGATACTAAAAATTTGGCAAAAAAAAATTTTAACAAAGACTCGAGTGAACCGTTTCTAACACAAATACAAAATATTTTTTATCGTATATAAATTTTCAGCTAAATATTTAAGTATTAAGATCGACTTCAAGCAGTAACAAGATTTCTTTCACTTAAATTCAAGACTTTTGAATAGTCATTATAGCATATTACATCGTAACGTCAGAAGCGAGAAATGACACGTTAATTTTTATTACATGTCATTTATAAATGAAGACAATTTAATTAATTATTTAAATAAAATGAAATCTCAACTAGAATTAATAATAGATTCAATCAAGAAAATTCTGATTTGTCCATTTTCCATCTAGAATTCTAACTATAATGCAATCAAACTTCTTCCATTGTACGCAATTTTAATTTTAATTAATAAAAAATATGTGACATCCATTCTCGTTAATAGTATGACTTTCATACCGTGGGAAAATTATTAAAAGGACTAATGAAATGAGTTTGATCAAACTGCCTTGATTTGTGACGAATTGAACTGGAAATGGCGGAAACACTCAACATTGGCATGACAGAGTCACCGCGAACGAGAGTCACCGTCACGCCGGTAGCGCAAGTGACCGGGACATTTCGAACACGTTCGCAAAGTTCTATTTATTCCAACGTCTCGCGGTCTTATAACGTCCGGGTACCGCCGGGTGTAATGTCGGCTCTAGAAAGTGTTACGCAGGATTCGCACGAGCGCAATCGTTGATATGTGCAACGTGTGTCCCCTTCTCGTGCAATGCGCCGCGATATCGCTTCCCGCGCGACGTGAGTGCGTCCGATCGAGCGGGAATGGCGAACTCGATCGGGAAGCGGAATGTCACATTTTTTTCTTTCTTTTTTTTTTCTTTCCTCCCTCCCTCCCTCCCCCGATATCGGCGCCTGTCGTCGCCTTGCTCCGGATCGCGAATTATTACGTCTCAATTTACGCAAGAACGCGAGCGCCGCGTTACACGTTTTACGGTTGGAAAATTTGTATCAAATTTCACGTATCCCGATCACGTATCACGATCCACTCAAATTTTGGTGTTAATTTAACACAAGATGAATATGTTAAAAAATAACACAAATATTATGTAAAAATATTAAGAGATTAGACCACCCTTCAGGTTTGAAAAAAATCAAACTTTTTAACTTAAATCGTTAGCTTTTAGTCATAGAAATGCGATGGAAACAGTTTTTGTAGCGAAATTGCATCTTTGTCATGTTGTTAGAGCTGTCGATTTTTACAAAAAATCCTCTTGAAAAACTTTAAGCATTTTTGTCAAAACAACATTTTTTAAATCGATGTACAACATAATTCTTACAATTTTCAACCGATTTACTTGAAATTTTTACAGGATATTCTTTAATACATTCTGCAAAGAAATATGTAGGCTTTTTTGAAATATTGAAAATTTTTTTGCAATTAATATTTTTATACATGAATTTTAAGGTAAAAATGCAATTTTTTGTGAAACATTTTGAGAAAAACAGTTTTTGATCACAGTTATTTATTTACCCAAAAAATTTTCCAAAAAAAATTCCCAAACTTAGGTATTATTTTAGGGCCTCAGAGATGGTCTAACCCCTTAACACCAAAATGACAATTTGTAAGTAAATTGTATAGAAGTATATTTTTTCAGAAAAATTAACATTTGTGATATATGTATTTAATGATATACGTATTTTATTACGTATTTTATTCATTCATTTTATAATTTATGTTTTAAAAAAAAATTTTTATTATTTGGTGATTCCCTCATAAATTGTTATTTTAACACTAAAAAATATTGAATATCATTTAAAACAAAATATTTAAATAACAATCATGGTATGTGAAATTAACGCTTGAATATGTTAAAAATTCAACACATTTTAACAAAGACTTTAGTGGACCGTTTCCAACACGTATTTTTTACTCCGTACGAGCAAATCGCACGAAATATCCGCAGGCGAGTAATTCGCCTGATCTATCCGCCTTTCGCGATTTTTTTCTTCTTCCCGAAATATGTAATTATCGTAGCAGTCGATTTATCTGCCGGCGAGAATGTTTACCGTAAACACGTCTGTTTTGATTGATCCTTCTCGAGAAACTCCGGGAAACTAATGATGATTGTGAACGGGGAAAGGACAGAAATCCGATATAATTCTCGCCGCAAATCGAGCCGGAAGTCGCGCCTTAGCAATGGACTGCCGAGCGAGAAACACAATCGGTAGGGAAGGGAGGAAGGTACGTACATACATATGTGCGCAGGTAAAAGCGCGGAAGATAGATTATGGCAGCTTGAGCTAATTATCCTTTGCGGATCTAGATCCATGAACGAACCGCGTATCGACTCGTTGAAATATTGTATATATTGTGCAAAATCGCGATAGAGCCGCTCGACGCGAAAATATGACTAGGTGTGTAACCGCATTACAATGCTATTACGTGATTCGCACGCTCGCTCGTGGCGAAAAGGACTGAGCACCTTCCTTGCTTGTTTCCTCAAGCTCGTTTGGTGCCACGATTCGGAAGATGTCCTCTCCATTCACCACGTATCGTCCCGTTTACGCTAGATAAATATCGTTTGACCCGAATTGACATCGTCTGCCCGGCGTTCCGTCCAGGAGCATTCCAACTTGATTGCTTGGACACATAATTATGCTCATGAGCTCTTATTTATAGGAGACAATGTCTCGAAAGAAGGAAGAATACGATAGAGGATGATTTTTTTTTTCTATTTTTTTTCTCGTGAACATCTAAAATTGTCATAAAAATGATCCAATTCAAATTTAGAATTAACATCCAAATTATTTTTATTTTTACGTAAAATAAATTAAGAATTAGAATATATTGTTACATTTTTACAAAATTTTTATCTGTTATTAAGTAACGAAATATATCTAATACATCTATTACAATACATATTTAAATTTCAAAATTTTATTAAATTAAATACATATTAAATACATATTATTAAAATAATAAAATCTTATTGAATATTAAAATTTATTTAGACATTAAGATATATCTAAGTGCAATTTTATACTTGCGTTTAAATATGCGTTCCAGAAAAGATTCAAAAACACTGAAGGATAATGCGTCTCTAAACATTTTAATTCGCCGTGAATAAAACGAGTGAAAGAGAAAAGTGGACGGAATAAAGAAGTGCGGTTTGTAAAGTGTTCGGGAGAAAGTTTACAAAGGATAAGAATTCGGGTGGTGCTGCTTAGGCTCTCTCGTCTCGAGTGGAGAACGTCCTCATAAATATTTAAACAGCCAATTGGACCGCCGTGACCTCTGGTTTTCCTCTTCGTCCGCGCGATCCTCCTTTCCCTCCCCCTACCTATAAAAATTGATTCTTTTTCTAAATGCTAGAAGCTGATTCATTCAAATCCTATATACTGCCGTCACTTTTTCCCGCTGCTAATAGCTTCTTATTTGATGCGTTCTAAAAATGCAAAGAGCACTTCTCCCGAGAGGCACTTAGTGGAGCCTTCTATTAACTTGTGGAATTCGGTCGACTATTTTCTTGTATGTTCAATTGCGAAAATAAGAGCGCACTTAAAACGATTAAAGCTGTTTAGTAAATACCATTCGAGATAGAATCTCTCACAGAATCATTGTATATTTTAATAACATTCTGGAGATGATTGAAAAAGGTTGCTCTAATGATGCTCTTAAGATCTTAATTTTTTTGCTAAGAGATTTGATTATGATAATAAAATTATATAATAATATGATATATGATAAAAAAAATTTATATTTTTTATTCTAATTAATCTCAATAGAATACGTCCAATAATCTCAATAGATTACGTGAGGATTTTTCAATAAAAACGTAAACAGTTTTTAAGTGTGCCACAAAAATTTAAAAAAAAATTTTTAAATAAGTAAAAAGCGAGTAAATGCGTAAAGTGAATAATATTTTAAAAGTTGTCAAAATTATTTAATTTGTATTAACTCTTATATTAACCAAAACGATATTATCGTCATTGATAATAACTTTTAAATAGAAATAGACATTTTAGAACTTTTGTTTATGTCTGAATGTCATGTTGATGGTGTCTAATTACGACACCTATGTTGAACGGCGCGGTGAAACATATGCATC
Source organism: Acromyrmex echinatior (assembly GCF_000204515.1). Next base: position 1,802,465 of record NW_011627104.1, on the reverse strand, counting down.
TGACGACATACCTCGACATTGGTTTATTTAGATGTGTTCTGATATACACTGCTAGTACAGAAAATTTATGGTATACGTAACATGAACTATAGATTTTCAATTATACTAGCAGTGTATATCGGAAGACTTAATGCCACGAATTGAAAAAGGTTAAAAACGCTGAAATACGTTAATTAAAACATTGTACGTGTGGACATAAATCACTAATGAAATTACAATTATTGCAAAAATCCTTGTTTTATTTTCTTATTAGCATACTATACATATATTAAACGAGGACTGACAACAAAGATAAATGAACGTCTCGCTTGCACGCGAGTGTCGGATCAAGCACTAATGCGAATTCGAATACGGCGGAGCGATAAATCCGCGTGCAACGGTACGGCTTATTAATTCGTGCCTTAACGTTCGCCTTGTAAATAATTGAACCTTGACATTACAAGAAAGGTATGCAATTCTACTGTCCGTCTACAGGAGAATATGATATTCCCGACACTCTTGCGCGCACGTTGCAATCAAGACGGAGGTCAACGGCGGGTTGGAGAACAGGCGGAAGTATGCAAATTGCGTACCGATTACCGTATTAATACGCGACCCTTGAATACGTGCGCAGCATCTCTTCTTGGAGTTTGTCTCTCGTGCGACTCATCGCCGATATGTCTCTGCTAATCACGATCACGTGGAGAATTTCGAGTGCAGGAGAACATACGGCTTTGCTTAACAATTAAAATTCTTACACGCTTCTGTCGACGTTTTTCATCTTCTTTCCTCTCTTTATTTGTTCGTTCGCTGATTCTTGGGACGAAAGGCTTAATATTAGCAAAGAGATTTGGAGAACAGGCTGAAGAAACTCTGAAGAAGCGCGGTTGTAATATAATATATATTTTATGTAATGACTCTTGTGTATCTAATATATGAATTGCAATATAGGTGATATCTATCAGTAATAGGATAAAGCGAAGTAATTCGAATAGGTTAAAGATACATTGTTGCATCAATAGTGTATGTTTTATTGAATACACTATGCGACTTCAATCTTTTGTACAATTTGAAAATTTTGGTTAACCTATCCAAATTATTACTTTAGCCTACAGTAGAACACCAAATTTTATTCAAATAAATGGAGAAAGACAGCCCAAGTTATATGTCAGACTACTGTTCGCTGCGGCAGCAAAAATGTAGTATAATGTCCAACCAGCCTTAATTACAGCTATTTGGCAGATAAAGCTATTTTAATTATATTACTAACTGATGTTTAATCATCACTATGACAGCTAATAGAAAAGTCAAAATGCAGTCACAGTTATTTTGGCTGTACCGATAGCTGTGACAAATTTTATCAAAATTATCAATAAATTACTATTTTATAACTATTTTACCGTAATTTTACCGTAATTGTTAAATTGCATTTGATGATAATTTTATACATCTCTACTTATCGGACAAGTCTTTGCGAGTTTCTTCACGAAAAAATTTTCTTTTTATTAGTATAATAATATAATTGCAATTACATGAGTTGAAATTTTAATGCTTCAGACGCGGTATTCTAAAGATAAACAGGCGACGTGATTCTTCCTCGTTATATCACGGAACTTATTTATTGCTTCTCAGTCGGACACGACCTCCTACCTGCGACTGACACAAACGTGAAGTTGCGCAAGAGCTATTCTCTTCCTTCGACCTTAAATACCGGCTTGTTCATCCCACTAAAGAAACTAACTGTACCTCCTCTTCCTTCTCCCTCTTTTTCTTTTTGCGTGCCATTTCCCCGTTACATTGGGTGACTACAAGCGATGACGTGTACTTAGAAACACATGAAAATTCCATAAACAAGAATTTTGTATGAGATGTTTAAAAAAAAACAGAATGATGACCGAGACAACTTGGCAAATATTAATAAAAACAAGGGTTAAGTTTTATGAGAATACAGAATTCAGAAACAAAACTTTTATAAAAGAGAGATTGAAATAACAATTTTTAATCGTCTTAATGATATTTTAGGTCTGTATATAAAAAGAACGATTTTGCTAAAGTATCTAAAAATTTGATTATATATACAGATTTGAAAATAATTTTGTTGGATCATCAAAATAATTATTCTTAAATTTGATAAGCAGTTGGAAAAAGTTTCTAACAATCGTTTGTTTTACGTAATTATTTTGATAGTCTAATTTTTAAATTTGTATCTAATTATAAAGTAGTATGTGTTTTCTTTACATCACTGATTCATCTCATTATTCTGTGCAAAAAAAACTGTATTAAGATATAGTTACCAAAAAATGAATAGCAGATAAAGTATGTTCAGCAGATAAAGATTCTCTCTCTTTCTCTCTCTCTCTCTCTCTCTCTCTCTCTCTCAGTCCGATTAAAATAACAACTTTAAAATAGTGTTACAGTAAAATCTGTTCATTTTTACGGTTTTACCAAAGAAAACTTTTGCGAACAGCATTTTATAATTTACAAAATATTACCATTAAAAAATATTTCTGCCAATTTAACCGAAGTCACTTTTCTCGTATGATTTGTGCGGGATTTTTAGATACTGGTAAAAGTATCCTTTTCATGTAATGATTTATTTTTATATATTTGAAAATTCAAAAAGATCGATTCCCTTGAATTCACGCGATCAGAGCTTTTTTTTACAAATAAAGCAAATGACAATACTTCTTTTAATAGTATTACTTCGAATTGTGGACACACTTCGCATACATTTAATATTACGGGTCGTATCTTCTTGCATTGTAACCTTTCGAGACGCGCCGACCTTTATTATAAATTTCGCTGTTTCAGAACGAAAGACAACAGGCTGTCTTCTACCTGCTTGGGGACTAGCCAGATACTCTTTCCATTGCTATTTCAGGATGTTATGACAGTTAGAAAGTGAACCGATCCGCGACCTTCTCATCCTTTTACTATCACGCCTCGGTTTTGTAACAGTTCGCTTCATCGGCGTTCTGTTCACCTTCACTTTCGTTCTCGTTGATTTTACCTTATTTTTTTCATTTTTACGTTCCGGCGAATGACTCCGCAGCAAATAAAATGTAGTTAGTAAAAAGATTCGACCTATGATTTGCATAAGTCTTATAATCTTTAAAGCATTACTTTGCGCCAGACAATTGTATTATTTTTGTATATTTATTATATAGTATTTTTTACATATTTTATTATGTGATATTTTTTTATTTAATATATTATGATATGTTATTGCTCGTTTGCAAACAGAAGCAACACAATCAGTGGGTAACATACGCAGAAACAGAGCAATCTTTGATAACAGAGCAACCTTTATTAACATCTTAATTGGATAAACGATTTCGTCTAGGACGCCTTCGCGGTGATTTTCAATTTCAGTTGTTTCCGGATACGACTTCCTTCGTACACGCATCCAACATTGTTACTAAATTTAATACTATGAATATCTTTCTTACCACGGCACTTAAACGTTTATGTCTCAAATATAATTTATTTTAAAACAAAGAATAATGTAAAGTCTTGCATGTACGTTGCATTCTGATTGCAAAATTATTTCATTTGATTTAAATAAAATGTTTTATGCCATATATTTTTAATAAAATGTGCATTTTTATACTTGCATTTTCTTTGTTTTTTGGATTTAGTTAGATTGAAATGAAGTATTGCTCTACTACGACTTGGACAGTCGTGATTTGTTCTTTCAAATCTGAGATGTTTCGAAATTAAGCATTTCGAGAGGCGATCGTTTTCAGGAAGATCATTCATCCGCGGTACTAGTTGCTCCAGCGTATAATTATTCAACTAGTATCCGTGCTTTGCAATTGGCCAATTTTCTAAATCAGTTTTTCAGAGTACTTTCTCGTGATGGATTATATTCATCGCGCGGATCACAGATTATCGAATGGAATTAACGTAATATCGCGATGTGCACCAGAACAGTTTTATATTAGCGATAAAATTTAACTTAACGAAATTAGTAAAATTACGTTAAAGTTCGTCGAAAATGCAATTTGACGATTAAAAATGTAAAAAGTGATATTTTAATTGTATTCTTACACAGAAAGTATTATGTTCACATGAATACAATTTTGCTAAAGTATCGAAAAATTTAAATACAGATTTGAAAATAATTTTATTGAGCTATCAAAATAATGTAGGACGCTCAAACTGATTGCTAGAATATTATCAACGTTTTTTGTAGCATTGCTCATCAAGCTTCAGTTTCCTACATTATTGTTTTGATGTTTCAACAATATATTTTTTAGATTCGTATCTAGTTGAATGCTTAGATATTTCAATAAAATCGTTCTTTCAATGAACTAATTTATTTTAGTTTATTTTCACCAACGTAGATTACCAATTAAATTCTTAGAATTAGAAAAAGATGAAGAGTTGAAGTTTGGAGTTTCTAGCATTAAATATTTCTTGACGAGACAAAATCATATATCATTTTACTCAATCAAAGTAAATCAAGGTAATCTTGACGCAAAACCTTACGATAAGTTTAATGTCAATCTTCTGAATTCGATCGGCATTTAATTAACGAGACTCGGCACTCAGAGATCGGTAATCAGAGTTCACCGCTGTATGCACGAGTAAAGAACATCTGTTTTTGTGCGTTAGTACTCGTTGAATATCCGCGCCGACGGACGTAAATTACGCTGGTAATCGCGGACGTATCGACGTAAAGGCGATCTATGTGAGCTCGCGGAAGGTGAAAGGTGCTCTTCTTACGCGATTCTGCAATGCGCACCAGCGTGCCCTTTCGGGCAACAGTAAAATACGCGGGGGATCGCGGCTCTTCCTTGTACGTGTCATCCTTAAGATGCTCACATCAGATACATGACACTCACGCATCGCTCGTCGTGTTTCCGCGATCTGAGAGAACAGATTCTAGACGAGCGATTCACGTTGAGCTTTCCGAGAAGTAAATACTTTCTGACGACAAAATTGTTTTCGGCTTTGAAACCATAATATGGAAGAACGATTTTACTGAAGTATTTAAAAATATACAATAGATAAATACAGGTTTGAAAATAATTTTGTTGGATCATCAAAATAATTATGTAGGAAACTCAAGCATGATGTAAAAAGTTTTGACATTTTAACATGAATCTGAGCATCCTTACAATTATTTTGTTAGTTCAACAAAATTATTTTCAGATCTGTATTTACCTAAATTTTTAGATACTTTAGCAAAATTATTTTCCCCGTGTAGGCGGGATATAAGTGAGTACTTAAAATGTAAGGAGCTGCAAATATTGGATAAATTATGATGCAATCATTTCGAGTAGAACGTAATCGATGCGACCGAGAGTGTCCGCGTTAAATCTAATCACAGCGAGATACTAATTAACGAAGCAACATCAATCGGTCCAGTACACCTGCATTCGTGTAATCGAGAATTATGGCGATATTGCGCTAGTGTCATGAATATAAAACAGGATGGCCGGGTGGTAAGATGCGCGTATAATTGGTACGGCGTCGATGCGCCGGTAATAATTTGATTTCCTTCTCGCTCGATCACAGTAATCAGCGTAAAGAATGGTTTCGCGCGGGTAAAAAGTATATGGTGCAGCCGTGAGATCGCGAGGGGGCGGAAGGGGAAAACTGGCTCCCTGAGATGAGCCGCCAGAGGGGATTGAGCAATACTCTTGCCTGATGGAGTAACGCCGTTTGGAACGACGCTACTGTAGCAGTAATATCACGGTAATAGTAGTGACTAGTGATGGTTAGATTGCGATAATCGGGGTTTGAGACGTCTTCGTTTCAGAGAGAGAGAGAGAGAGAGAGAGAGAGAGAGAGGAGAGAGAAAGAGAGAAAGAGAAAGAAGCAAGAAGAAGGGATTGGGGAGCAAAGCTTGTACAAAGTTGTAGTGGTTGTCGATTGCGAAATCAAAGACGTAAATGCGAATTAAAACTATCAAAATGTCATTATGCAAAGGGTATAAAATAAAGCCCGTCGCTGTCTCTGTTAACTGTAATGCAAACGGCTAATTTGAGAAGAGTTACCTTTAATGCATTGCTACAAATCTTACCGCCGCAAGTCGTCTCTCTTTCCTTCACACAAGGCCGTCTGTGTAAATGTATTAGATGAAGTTAGTTAAGGTGTATCTTTATCTTTTTCTGAACGTGGAATAATTTTTAAAAAGATACAGAAAATTAGCTAAGCTTTGACTTCAATTAACATTTACGCGAACGACCTATAAACTAACATATATGAGGTCGATTGGGAAATACTCGCTGACGATGCCCAAGCGAATCCGCGATTTATTCCATGCAAGTAATTAATATTCGCGAAAGGAAGGGGAGCGGAATTAATTATTGCCGCGACAGGGTTGCGGAAGCTTCAGGCTGAAATGAATCTCTCGCTGTCGGATTCGCGAGCGACTAACGTTACCGATCGATTAACCGTTAATTAGCCGCGAACAAGCGAATGAGAGCATGTAATCGCTATTTATCGCCCGCGGAGCCGCCGATTATTATCAGCACGCCGACGCAAACAAAAGCGTTGTTCCTGGTACGCTCATTGGTCCGCTTCAATCGCGGAACCGTTTCCTAATATACGATCGATCTACGGTTCATTTCAAGCGACTGTCTGAGCCCGCTTACTTTCGATTTCTCGCCGATCCGCGCGATTGTCGATATTAATTAAGTCGTTCGCATGTTTTATGGTGCGACTTGATACTTTATTTAGCGCAGTTTCCACGCGAGTTATATAGGAGAACAATATAAAAAAAAAAACCGTGCACGTCCTTGATTAATCCAATAAATTTATCCAATCATATTTTTGAACACAATACATTTTTCTTATCCGCAAAGAAAACGAATTATAATAATTATTACGTGGTGGCGTTTCTTGATACTTTGACATAGTTTCTATATTGCACATAGGAACGATGTAAAAAAACCGAGGATTCATCTAATTAATTTAGTAACTTTTTTCAATCATACTTCTAAACATAACGCAATACGAATGTCTCTTTTATTTATCTTCAGAAATAAAACGAATTAGTAGCTACTGTTCGTACTTTGTTATTTTTATATCTAACTGACTAATCACGAAACATAATATACAGTTCTGTAATATTTATTCATCGTATTGCTGGTTGACATTAATGTAAGCTTCACTAACAGAAGAAACGCGCTCTTATATTTAATTCCACCTTGTTACTTTTCTAACGATCGTTTGTCTCTGAGACTCTCAAACGATCGCTATCTCGTCTAATTAACAGATTACCCAATTATATATAAGTCTTCCTGATTGCTTGGCAATAAAGCGTCATAAAGATCGATAGGATCTTGCCTCGTCCCGAGGACGACCGTTCGTGTGGGAGGATCCGCACACTTTCACGTCGCCCGCGAGAGATCAAAAATGTTAAGTAATATGCATTAGAATTCCAGTAAATTTTATGGAATTGGCAGATCCATATAGGAACAGAAGCCTACTTGTGTAAAATTTACTTCACTTCTCTCTGAATGAGAGATTGTCATGTAGCTATATATAATGTAAAATACTTTTTACTTCTCATAAAGTAAATTTTACACTACTGTAATTTATTACTATTTCTTAATCTATAAATTATTATGCATCTCAATAGAATTTACTTTATTAACGAGTACTTTTTGCCTTAACGCTAACAAAATTTACTTTACTGCGTGATAAAAAATACAAGCGTGCAAAAGAATTATTTGCGCTTACAATTTTAAAAAGGATATGGTTTACTTTACTGTAAGAATAATTTGTACTTGAATGAATTTAGTACAATTGTAATATACTTTTCACTCTTTACACCTTCAGTATTTTTTATTTACAGACAAGTAAAGCTTGTTATAAATTCGGCAAAAATAGTTAGAATAATTTTACTAGACTTGTAATGGACTTTCTATGATAATAGAAAGAGAAATTAATCAATTATAGTCGATTATTCTTCTCATATTCGACTGTGATCGGTTAATTTCTTAAGACTTAGACCCAATTCCATAATTCACAGTTAACTCTTAACTAAGGTTCAACTTATTTATTGTCTCTTTCCAATTCTAGAAACAAGTTGAACCTCGGTTAAGAGTTAACTGTGAGTATGGAACTGGATCTTAAAGCTTGAAGAATGCCTTATTGTAGAAAATCCATAAGACTAGCCATTTTTCTCCATGTGAGATCATTCAAGATGCTGTGGACAGTGGCCACGATGGCACATGCTAGAATGATACCGAGGAAGAGATAATTTATCGATGAAATTATCGGAGATCGCGCGCGAAGACGACAGACCGGCTAAAGCTGGCAGCTCTAAATGTCACGGGATTCACACAGGTGTTACGCGCTAAGGGATTATATCACCGGCTTCTTTGGATACGCCTCTATGATTTCGCACGGTGAGAAAAGAAGTAAGCAACCGTATACGTATGCATCTGGGCCCTGGGCTATTATATGTGTACATACGCAAAGCGCGACACGATCGCTCGATGGATGGCGGAATCTCGTCTCCCACGTAAGCGAGCCAAGCCTCATTAAGCGAAAATTGCAATGAACGAAAGTCGGATTGATTATTATTACGATATATTATTGCGCTGTTCATAATGCATGATGCGCCACGTGCTTCCCCGATGTTACGTCGTCGTCATCGGAGATGCAGCTGCACGCGCGTCTACGATACATCGCGGTAGCGATATCAGGAAATAATTGTAGCGATGATTAACTTCGATGATCGCAATGACGCGGAATAGACACGTCGTCGCAAACTGGATTTTTTTTCCGCGAGAAGGAACTTGTAAATGCGTGCGCGAATTCCATGTTTGTTAATAAAACAATGTTATTTTGGATCCGGAAAATCGTGGCCGAAAAGTTTTTATTTTTAAACTTCGAGATAAATTTGTTGAACAAATTTTCAATAAATGTAATAAAAAATAAAATTTAAAAATGCAGTTTTTGTTTATAAAATAAATTATAAATGAAAATAGTTAACCCTCCGTCTGCAATTTGAATCTTTTTTTGAACACAAGCGAAATTTTATTCTTATTTTTGTTCAAATTTTTTATTGCTCGAATTTTTTATTAAATAAAGGTTTCGATATTAAATTAAAAAACTATTTGTAATGTAATAGAAATGTTGGAAAGTAACTTTTTGAAAAAAGAACAATAAAAAAACTTAGGTTGGACAAAAAAGACGAACATTGTAGATTACAAATGGAACAAAAATTATGATTGCAAACGGGGAGTTAAGAATTAAAAATAAGAGATATATATAAGCAGAAATATATAAGCAGATTAAAGCAGCAAATATCATGTTGCATTTGTGAATCATAACAAATTACTTTTACTGTCATATCTGACTCTTTAATGCTAAATTAATATGCTCACATTCTAAGAATGTTCATTTGCAATTGCATTCCTTGAAGTATCAAGCTGCGATTCTTGTATGCTAAAAGAGATATAAAAATCGAGTTATATAGGTCTTTGATTTCTTTTTTTTTTCAGATTTTCTCGTAATGGATTATTACTTTTAAATTAAGTTATTAAATTGAACCAACATTGCATATTTCTCAGCAACAAGTCCATAACATTCCGGTGCGATTACGAAATCGTGTTTATAATGATTTGAACTAGGAATGCGTTTTCAAATGCTTCGAATTCCGAACGAAATACCGCAAGAGGAGAATAACTTCGAATTCTTTGTACGACAAAGAATAGGACACTGAAATCGATATTTATATTTATCGATTCTTATATTTAAGACTATCTTAAGATGAATTATAATGAACCAATCAAAGAAAGTCGTTTTAGCATCTTAAGACAATCTTGAAATAAGAATGGATTCGCTTACAGAAATCTAATACTGATTAATATCTTCTAAAAGACAGTAATTAATTACTTACTTTAAGTATTAAAAGCACTATTGTTTAGTACTTTTGATATTCCAAATAAGTAATTAATTACTATCGATTTTTTTTAAATTATAAATTGGCCAGTATTATATTTCTGTAAGGGTTATGACAATACTGGTCCGAGATAAATGTAAATAGAAATTCATGCTTCGACAATTAGATCAGTGCAGAACGAAGCCGGAGAGGAACACCAAGAAGTTTCAAGGAACTTCGTCATAGTCGGTCGAGCGCAGTATGCTCGAGGAATTATTTATGAAATTTCGGTTTCTACTGTAAAATCCTGACGTGTGCCACTTTCCATTTCTTCCTCCTTTCCCTTTTTAGTCTTTTCAACGCGAGACGCGCTCACATAGCTCGAGCTAGCCCTTTTGCATCCCTTCAATGTCCTTAATTATATTTTGTTCTCTTTTGTAAGTACAGTTTACATTAAATTTCTGGATTGTTTAGACAGATCCTCAAGTTCGTGAACAGTTCATGAAGCTATGAAACACCAATTACTTGGTACGTTTAATCTGAAATAACAAAAATAAACATGCGGCCGCTTGCATTAAACACAACTATACTACTTTCTTCGTATTATATTGAAAAAAAATTGATTACTTAATTCCATTCGCGTATATTACAATACTCACGTATATTACGAACAAAAGAACAATATTTTTCTGTAATAACAGATACAAATAAACAATTATCTTTCTGCAGAGATATTGTTCTCGTTTGAAATTTCTCGAGAAAAATATCTGTACAGAAAGATAATTTTTTATTTGTATCTCTTATTATAGAAAAGTATTACTCCTTGTAATATAAGTGGAATGTATTAAGTAATCAATTTTTTTCAATAAATATCAAGAGAGTGGTATAGTCATATTTAATGCAGATAGTCTCATGTCTGTTTTTGTATCCTTCGACCGAAATCGACGAAGATGATTATTCTTTCACATCGAGAAAGCTATGCAGAATTAATAACGGCGTTGCCCGCGGTGAAACTGATGGAAGCTATAACGTTGCGACCGGGCCATCGTGTCGAGTTGAACGAAAGGTCAACTCATGTAAAAAATAATCGGCGAAATGTCCGACGACGGGCGTATCCGACGTGCCGTTGCTTTTTGTCTCGTGTCAGCTTACGCCATGCCATTACGCGACGTTTCTCTCCTATACTCTTATCCCTTCGCCTTTTTATTCGAATTACATAATTGTACATCGAGAACGAACAGTCTCGCGCTAGGAGAATACGAGAGACATATTTTACACGAACGCCACACGGTGAAAGGCCCGTCTTTGCGCATTGCGAATTAAAAGTCGCCCGTAGGTCTTGATAAAGTCTCGACTCGTTTTACAGAAACTGGCTGTGAGGTATCGCGATCGCATTATCGGGCAGGTGCGATTACTAGCAACAATTTGAGCGCTTCGCGGTCAAATTGTGGAATGGAATGGATGAAAGCAGGATGAACGCTAAAAGCGTTCAGTTGGAAATATAATTAGTAGACTAATTGCTATATCATCAATAAACTCAAGAATGTTAACGCTATTTAAAAAATTTAAAAGTACACAAGTTTATAGAGCTACGTAATTATTGTTTAACATTTAATTGCGCTAAATATTTAATTTTATTGTAAAAATAAAATAAAATTATTTAAATGTTATTTATTATATATAATTTTTCATATGTATGTAATAAATAAATATATATGTAAGCTAATAAAAAATATATATATGCTTGTAATATTATGCTTTCGTGTTTTAACATGTCAATGGGTCATTAAAATGATAACCATAAATCAATTACAACCGCGTTACATAAATCTTTATGAACCAAAAGTATAGATCTTGCAATTTGAATACCTGCAGAGCGCTATTAGCATACCACAACGAACTACGAGACAGAGCCGAGGGGGGGAAAGGTGGGGAGGGTGAAGAATATAATTTAATCTGACGGTAACAATTAACACCTGTCTGGCACGTGTTAGATAAGATGAAAGTTGCCTATTCCACTATCTTATTATTTTTTCGTTATATTGTATTTTTCGATTTTTCACGATGCCTATTTTATTTGGCAAAGCAAAAAATGCTGTTATATTAAGAAAAACGTGTTTATTTCTAAGTATAAATTATTTTAATTTCCTCACTTCTCTTCTTTTGCACACTACAGCCAATTTTAAATCTGTTTTATTGATTTTTATCCAGTCTTCTTTCTCTTTAATCTTTCGTCGACGTAGTGACATTTTATTCAATCCGATCGCGTTTATGTAACATTGCAGTTACACCGGATTATGTTGTATTTATAACGGTAGCAGATCGAACTAGCAAACTTGAATTTATGGAGCACTTTGGTGCATTAACCTATCGCCGGTGCGTAACGATAGTTGTGCATAATTATGGCAGCAACTGGTACAACGGGGTCCACCGGGGACCCCGGGCCCGATTGCGAAACTATATAAATTACCTCCGAATGAGTCGGCGGCAATCGCAAAATATTTTTTTTCTTTCCTTTCGGCAAAAGATAATTTTTTTTATCTCGTATCTTATCAAATAGGATGCATCCACGATTCGAAAAATACCGTGGGAGAATTCACATATTGCGAGCGAAAGTCAAGCTCTAAAAAAAGCTCTAAAAAAAATCTTATTAAAAATAGACTCATAACTTTTTTATTTACATTTACGTATACGTTTTTTTAGAAAGTTTCAAGAACGTATTTACTAAGAGTTGCGCTGATTGATTGACGTTCAACGAATAAATTTTTATTGAGAGATATGAAAACAGAACGATTCATCTCGAGCGATGCAAGCTATAATCTCGTGATTTGTTTTATTATTTTATTTATTTAATATGCAAAGTCGATGGCACACAAAATGTAGTAAGAAAAAAAGCAGTAAGAAAAAAAAGGCCGTAAGCAATCCAAGAAATATCATCAAGCCAAGAGAAAGTTAAAATGACTTCATTTTAACGTTATGAAAGTCAGAATGACGATTTTTATTACAAAATTTGTTTACTGACGTTAAGAAAAAAATTAAGTCATTTTGATTTTTTGTTGACTTTTTTATCTGTTTTTTTGGGAATAAGTAAGTCGACCAATCAAAAAAGAACGTAAAACAATAATGTAAGAAGTAACAAATCGAAAACGTTGATTTACTTACTGCTCACTTTTTTGTGTGCCATAGCCTTAATGCAATTTCTACTTTCTCATGTCCTGTTTATTTTCTTTTCTTTTTCAGTTTTCGTGTCGATTCTCGACTTTCGTCATGGCCGTTTGTTATGCAGCGCGGGGGAACCTGGCGTAAGTTTTCAAAAAATTGATTGAATAAATCTGATGAAAAAATTAATGCCTTTAGAAAAAATTAAGTTTTTAGTTTAAACACGAACATCACCGCGAATAGCAGCTAAATTTTCTTTCCACTGAAGCGCCGATTTCTGATTTTCAAGTATCTGGACTTCGACAACCTGCCGGAGACGAATTTCTCGTGTCAAGGAAAAGTGATCGGCGGATACTACGCGGACGTCGAGGCGGGCTGTCAAATGTTTCATGTCTGCACTATCGGCCAGAAAGGTAGTTCTGCATTATAAAGGCGGGATTCCCAAATATTGCACAATCGCAATTTAAATCATTCATTTTAACGCACAAGAAAAAAATTTCGAGAAGATTTCGAGACTTAATTTGTTTTGTAAGATTCGTTAAATAAATTTATGACGCACGAATGTAAACTTTAAACAAATTATCATTCGATATATTTAGCATGTATCTAATATTTTTAATTAAAAAATCTGAATAATCTGAATAATGTATAAATTAATGCATGAAACATTATAATTGATACCGACATGAAATTAGTTACATTATGAAGAGAAGGTAAATTTAATCGCACTAAAAATCATGCTATCTAATGTGATATTAATACGACATTAATTAAATAACACGCTAATCAAGATCCATTTTGAATAAATCAATAATAGAAAAAATATTTATTGCTTTACTTTGCTGGTGTTCTGTTTTTGAAAAAAAATCACGAGCAAAAGTTCTAATTGAGTAATAAATCATTAGTTGAATTCTCAAAATTAAATTCACATGGGAGACAGACTCCTCGTGACAAGTCAAAACCAGACTCTCGGCTTAGGTCAGTAAACGTTCTTCGACGACCGTGACATTCTCACCGTGAGAGATCTCCCATGATCGAATTACAAAACTTCGATGGGCAGCCTTCGAGCTGCTTTCGAAACGATCTACTTATCGTCGATACGTGTCGATCCTTAATAGGCTCGCGCCGCTATTAATTGCTGCTACTAATTCCAGCTCTAATCCGGATCTGTCTTTGATAAATCGCTGGCTCTCGACCCTGGATCCAAACAGTCAGCTCCGATTCCTTCGTCGCGCCACGTGAACACTTGACATATAAAATGATTTGCATAATCGCTCATGCAAAATCGACTTTACTGACTGGATTGGTTTTAGGTAGATGCAACGCTTGTAGTAGGTTTTTCCAGGAATTTGAGAGAATGCGAGACTGTCTCCGAAATATGCGAGTAATGTCTCCTCGAAGATAAATCATTGTATTCTCTTGATGGAGACGCTGATCAAAATGGAAGATTGCATTCGAAGAGAATCGAGTGCGAAGAATTTGAAAGAATTTAAAAAATCATACACTAAACTCGCTTTCCTTTTAAAGAATTAACCGTTAAGTTTAATTATTTAATATGGTAGGATATAAATAAAATATGTAATTTACGAGGTGACGCACTCAGAGAAAAAAAGCATTTCTTATATAGTAATAGCGAGTATCATACACTGAGAAAAAAAATTTGTTCAACAAACTAAACACATTTAGTTGTTTGCAGATTTGGTTAATTCAACAAATTTTATTTAATCGAATGTAATTGTAATCTGTTTAACAAACTGTTCAATGTTAAGTAAACTATGGTTAAATTTAATTAAATAAAATTTGTTGAATCAATCAAATTTGTAAACAACTAAATGTGTTTAGATCGTTGAACAAATTTTTTTCTCAGTGTATCGACAATAATTATACAAGTTTTACTTGTAGAATTAATGCATACAATTAAATAAATTATATATATATATTACAATTAAAATTTAAAGATTGAATGACAAGAATTAATAAGTTTTCATAATTATTTAGTTTTAGTTTCAATAATTATAAAATAATTTTTTCAAATATTGTACATTAATTCTACATATAAAATTTATATAGATATTACTTACACATAGTTATTATCATTATGTCTTTTTTTCTAAATGCATAATGACTATTCTTAATTGAATTAAATAATTTTAATATCGAAAAACGATTGATAATTAAGCGAATCCACATCACAAACTCAAAGTCAGGATTGTATTAAAGTCACGACGAGCACGTCCTGTGAATCCAGAGCATCCCCAAATAATGATCCTGTTCTTCACCGTGAGACTTGGTTTCAGACGAGATTATGGACATAAAATTCCTCTGTCTGAACGGAACCGTCTTCGATCAGGAGACCAGAGTCTGCGAGAGGGTTGATGAAGTTGACTGCAGCAAGAGCGAGCGGTTCTACAATTTGAATCTGGAGCTGTATGGCAATAACGCTGTGACACTTAGGTAATTCTAAGAACACGCCTTATCTTGCTATATTTAATAATGTGAGTATAAAATCCAGTTTTCTTTTTACATTGTACAGAAGGTATCGATTTACACAGACGTAAGGAAATAGGTTGTCAAAAGGTTAATAATAATTCTGACTTTCTGGAAATTCATTAATGACATGGCAAGTCGGTCGCTAATCTATTTTCTGGTTTCACATTGATGCAAATTGCTGCGAGCAGAAACTGACTATCGAATGAAAGAAGTTGTTGCACACTCTGATTGCTTCGCCAGTCATATACAAGGTGTCAAATACGACCGCAATTCCTAGTAGACTTAGACGTTCACTTTACGTTTCGTAAGCACCGAAGACATATCCATCGTACTTTTTCTGTTCAATGTAATTTATCTTTCGTTTATATAAAACTTTATGTGAATATAAATATAAATACGATATTGATAAATAACGATACTGATAAAAACTACTGAAAGCGAATACCTGTTGAATGTAAATAAATAACGTTATATAAATAACGTTAAAAAAAAATTATATATTGTTGCCTCTTCTAATTTGGATAAAAATCCGAATTTTTCAAAAATCTAGTTTCAATTTAATAACCAAGATGTGATCTTAAACTTAATCTTTAATTAAAGTTTGTTAAGTTTCACTTAAAGTAAACTTTCATATGAATCAAATAAATTTAAAATTGGAAAGAATTTTTTTCTCATATTTTAAGATCTTGGTCGTTAAATTGAAATGAGAGTTTTGAAAAATTTAGATTTTTATCTAAAATAGGAGAGACAACAGTATAATTTTATTATTTACAGTCACGGGACATCCCGTACACGAGGTAATATCGAGTCGCCGCATTTCAGAAATTCTTGCTGGCATTTCGCGGATTGCTACATTTTTCCCGCTTCGTTTCGTTTGCGCAATGTCCAAAGCAACGCTCCCAGAAATATGATCGCGTAATGTTCGCGTAGCGAAAACAAAACAACGCGGTGCAGTTCGGTATCTCAGGCTCGCATTTCCAGACTTTATGGCTCGCGATGCGTACGTATTTTTGCACACCTCGGGGTCTCAGCGTCTCGAAATCACCGTCACGTAAAAGGCACGTACGTATGTACGTAGACCCATAAATATTTCAACGACTTTCCTTCTCTCAGTATCCCAGGAATGCTGGCGTCCTCCTCCTATGGCCGCGGGATGTATGCAGATAAAAATTATAACGATTAACTGTCACGACGAGCGAAATTTATACGCTGTTCGACGAGGAGGCTAAGTCATCTCTCAAGACAACTTCTATTTTCGGTCGACAGTAAATCTTGTTCCCGCGCCACTCATTTTACTCTCGGGAACCAATATCTCGACCTCTTCCCGCCTGTCTTGCATCTTATACGTTATTATCATCCGTCAGCCTTATCCCACAATTAACGGACGTTACCTCGAAGTGGTTATCTCGCGAGCCGCTGACACTCGGGAATGCACCAACGTGACACTCGAGCATTAACGATGATTTTCTTCCTAAGAATTTATAACTCGACTCAATGTAATATGGTTAACAGATAAAGATATTTGCTTGTCGTATCTGGACAGACATCGAGATCACATCCTATAAATCACTAGACCAGTGATACATACTCTATAGTAACATAATATCTAGTATAATATCTCGTGTATCCATGTAAAAACACTACTGAGAAGAGTCACATATCCGCGAGATAATGTCCAACTTGTTGCGATTGATATACAGGGTGTTCGGTAAGGACCGTAATAACACTTAGGGTAGATTCCTGAGACTCTTCATTTTAAGATAAAAATACTAATACTCAAAATGTCGAGATTATAATAGTTTTTGAATTATATTGCCTAAAGTTCGCGTGTTTAGGTATGGCACAATGGAAAATATCAACTATACCTGAACGCACAAATTTTAGGTAATTCGCCAACTTTAAATGCTTATAATTGAAAAACTACTATAGCTTCCATACATTTTAAATTTTCGTTTTAAAATAATCTCCGTTAAGAGTTGTCTATCTTTAAGTGTTGCCACGCAGCGTACTTTATCCAAGAGATATACTAGGACATCCTTAGGATATCTTTTGGACGTTTTTAAAAACATCTCTTGGAGATGTGTGTTGTATGAGTTGTTACGATCTTTACTGGACACTGTATATCGCCTTTAATATCGTATATCTGTTTCTTCCATTGCTTGTAGCTTGAACGGTGATGACGAGGACGATCTAACGATTGACCCGGTGGAGGATCATCAGTCGCGAACTACATCGGCGCGACCTAGCACGACTAGCACAACTAGCACGACCACATCCCGGCCTAGCAAATCATCCACCACGGCAGCCAGTGGTTCCTTCCAGCACCCAGTCGGTTATCCGCAGCACTATCAGCCGCAACCGCCGTTCCCACAGGTACACAGCCAGTCCAAGTCACTGTACGATGACAAGAACAGCGGTTACCATCACCAGTATATTTTCCACAATGGCGGCGAACGCGCCAGCAATCAGGCCACGTCCTATCAATTGTTCAGTAATCAGGGTGCCGTAAGCTCGACGACCGTACCGCCGGCGCCACCCCCGCCACCTCCGCCGCAGATCCATCAGATCAGGTACAGCTCGACGGTGGGTCCGCCACCGCAGATCATTCACAGCGAACCATCTACCGTGACGCCGTTGTTCGCGACGTCCTCCACGATACAGACGCTGCTCAACAGTAACGTGAACAATCCGGCGGCTTTGATCAACCCTATCTTTCACAATCACGGGATCGCGAGCACTACTGAACACTTCTCCATCCATAGCAACAATCCACGCGAGACTATTGACTATCGTGACGATGATCAGGAACAAGATATAAGAGCATTGGAAGCGATACAATCGGTGAACAAGGGCAAGGTATGCAACTTGAATTTTATGTTTAAGTGCGTAAAATTGTATAATAATACTCTTTACATCGAATAAAGTAGTATAGCGAAAAATACGTAATTATTGGAAGAACTTTGTTAAAAATGTTGAAATATAATATACATTACAATCTCTTAATATTTTAAAATCCTTTTGGTTCGTTATATTATTGAAAATCTTATTGACATTTTATGGTCAATTAATTTTGCCTCGATAAAATTAAGATATCCTTTGATATTTATTATCAAAAATAAAATTTGAAAAAGTTAAGTTGTTTTTGAGAAATTTTGCAGACAGACAATTGGACGAACGGACTCAATGGACATGGAGAGACAAATAAACCAACACGAAATATTTGCAACTCTGTACTATTTAATAAAAACAATTCGCGCGCTAAAATTATTTCCAGTTTTTAGCGGAGCTGACTTGATGAAAAATGTTATTCAAACCTCACTTACGTTTCTTTATTTCTAATATTAGATTTCTAAGCTGACAATATCTCCAGTGCCAAACCAGCAAGAATCGTCCCGAATAGTACAGACGAAAACAAGTCAATCATCGCAGCAAAGGATATCCGGCAACTTTTTGCCGACTCCAGCCATCGAAACAACTATGAGATCATTCTACCCGACACCGAGACCTTCTCCGAAATCTCCGCAGTCGTTACAATCAGTCACTCACCAAGTTACCCAACATATTCACGTGCCGCAGCTCAAACCTCATCAGATCACCATAAATCTGCCGCCACCAGATATCCAGAGAATCGTGCAGAACCCGTCGCCTCTGCTGCCTTCGCAATCCCGGGTGATTGTCACGGCGAAGGCAAGCGTGAGCGATGAATCTGGTAGACCTTTGAACACTACGCAATTAGTGACGTTGCCGTTGCCAACTATACCGGCCAGCTATGATGATTACAAGGAGGGTGATGAGTCCTTTGATCCCTTTTATCGCGACGTTCCGAAAATTCGCAAAAATCGCCAGAACGCGATGGAGAACATAAGATTCTCGCGCGCGAAACGATCGCTTGAGCAATCCTATCACTTTGTTTACGGAGTGGACAGTCGTCAGAATTTCAAGGTGATAGGAAAAAGTGAACCGCGTAAGAATGAAGATAATGTGATAAATAAAGAAAGTACGCGTGTCCAAGTCAATCTCGAAGATTTTCGGGCTCTTAAAGGAAGTCTGATAAAATTTAGGGACATCTTATTTAGCGACAATGTGAACAAAGATTCCTCTCACAATGATGCTGAAGAAAATAAAAATAATACCGAAAGTGTTGGGATAAACAGCAAGACTTTTGATACAATATCTGTAAAGCAGGTGCAAGATAATGCAATAAAAAAAGTAGACTATCTGGAAGACTTGAAGACAGAAGCCTCTAAACACTTAAATTTAAATAAAAATACGGATAAGGAAGAAGAAGATGAGAAAACAAGTCATGAAGATTCGACTCCAAATGTTAAAGTTAAAACTGAAAAATCGCTTGATGAAAAGAAACACATTAAGAATACGTCGGAACTTGAAATTTACATTGAATCTACGACTGCTCATCCTCGAAAAAATGAATCTCAAGGAGACGTTATAGATTTAATAATACTTGATTCTAACAATAATTTTAAAGTGAAAGCCACGTCCGCCAAGACTGACGCACCTATCGAGATTATCATCAAGGAAACAAAATCTGACACGCATGACACATCGAAGATTGACGAGAAAGTTGCACACGAAGGACAAATCGCAGGATCCTTGGTAAAAGATGACCCGGGAAAGCAATCCGGGAACTCTGTCCGCGCCGGTGAGAGAAGACAACTAACAGTTCCGCATGAAACAATCAAACGAAATGGTGCCAAAGATGAAGAACGAAAGTCTGGTTTGAGAAGGAAAAGTTCTCGACCGAGATCGTCGAAAAGACGTATATCTTCGAGAATAAGGCAGCAAAGAATGGAAAACATTGAACCGACAGAGATAATCCAGCAAAAGGAAAGAACGACTACTGCCACTGCTGTTATTGATACTACTACTGTTACTTCTACTTCTACTACTTCTGCTTCTACTACTGTGACCCCATCCATTACAGCTTTTGAGAAGAAAGTTACGGAGCAAATTGATAGTAACATTTTCGGGGACTCAGAATCACAAACTTTTAAAGAGCTTGATACGAGGGCGATCGGTCATCGAGACGCGATATACTCGAAGAGCTTAGACGATAAAAGTTACGATTCAAGTAGGAGTAAGGACATAGAGCGATCGTTTGATCGGCAGATTATGGAAGAGCATACGAGGAGCTCGGAACTACGTGCTGATCAAATAGAGGAGGAAAAATGGGAAACAGAATTGCCGGATTATACGCAGACTACTGAAGGAAAAGATACGACCGAAAATCCAAATAATGCAAACGAAGCGAAATCGACAGAAGTTGCACACGTCTCTGAAGAGAAGTCTTCCACCGAAGAGGAAGATCCTTACAAGGAGTACGAATTTCCGGATGATGATGAAGCTGATAGGAACGAAGAAAAACTCGAAGAGAACTCGCAGGATCGATCTAGCAAGATTTCTTCCGACGAAGTCGTGACTTCTCGTGAAGGTAACTTGGAAGAAGAATCAGCTTACGACGAAGATATAAGCGAGAAATCGAGCACTGATATTTCGGACGAAGAGCAGAGTTCAACTGCGAATTACAATGAGGAGGTAAATTCAGAAGAATTGAACGAGTATCAAGATATAACAGAATCGTCTGCGGAGAGTACGCGCAGCATTCAAGAAGATTACAGGGAGTATCCGGAAAGTACCGAGGGTTCCACGATGGATTATACAAACCCCGAGGAGTACACCGATTCTCAGGAGGACATCGCAGCTCCGACCGAAGATGGCGAGGGCAGTACTGAGGGTGTCCTAAAATTCACAGACGAATTACCATTATCAGACGATAACGAGGACGAGGAAACAACAGAAGAATCGTTGACATCTAACGAAAATGATGCGCATGATTACGTCGATGACAATTACGAGCCGGAAAATTACAAGACAGAAATTGCGATGAAATTGGACGAATTTGAAGAGGATAAGAGTGAGGAAAAGAACGATGAAGAAAAGAAAGATACGTCAGCGAAAGAGAAAGATTCCGATCGTACAGAGAATATAGAGAATATAGAGAATAGTGATAGCGTCGAAGAAACGCAGACGGATCAGGCCGGCGTCACGGAGATCAAGGATCTCGAAGAAATCGCAAGTTTAACCACAACTTCATCGACCACAACACCGGCATTAACTACGACGACATCGAGCACAACGGCATCAACTACGATGACATCGAGCACAACGGCGTCAACTATGACAACCTCAACCACAACAGATTCGACTATAACGGTATCAAGCTCGACTCCGATTACAACTACTGCTCGATCGACGACCATCACTCGTCGACCAAAAACTACTACCTCTCGTGCCACGCCACCGAAAATCTTTAAGCCTACTGGGAACAAAAGGATTTATGCTTACATTCCTCCTACGACGACTCCGAATCCGGTCGTGATCAAACCGAGATTAGGCCTATTTAATCCGAAGCCTGCGAAACCGATTAAATCTTATAACGAATTGGCACCGAAACCAACGATCAGGAAGCTCATTTTACCTACACGAAAATCTACTACCACTACCACTGAAGCTATTACTATTATTACTACAGAAATGTTGAATACTGAAAATTCAGAAATAACGACGGAGCCTGTAACGACGGTAGCATCGACGACGGCAGCATCGACGACGACAGCAACGATAGCAACAGCGATGACGGCAGCAGCAACGACGACGGCAGCAACGACAACGATGGCAACAGCGGCAACGATGGCAGCGACGACGACGACGACGGAATCTAACAGAAGCGAGGAGAACGGTCTCGAGAGCAAACTGGAAACAAACGAACATATATCCCTCGATTCTCTCGCAAAGAATAATCAAACGAACAAGGACAATCAACTTCCGAACTCGTCCGAGCAAAATACTTCGATCAACTCTTCGGAAAACACTGATCCGGGAATGACAACCACGACAATTGAAACTTTTACTCCTTATCCTCTACTTAAACTATCCACTCTCGCGCCTTCCATCGAGCGGACAATGAAGGACATAGAAATTAAACCACAGGAAACGACAGAGGACATTGATACTCTCGTTCCAACGACTATTCCACCGACAACGTTACTGTCCGAAAAGTCCGAGTATGTTGAGATCGCGCCGAGTACTGAGAAATACCTTGAAGTAACGGAGACCACTATATCTTCCACTTCCAAAGTCTATCAGCAGGGAAACGTCTTCGGTTTCTTCGGTTCTTCCGGTTCCTGAACGTGCCACGTCGGTTTCAGTTTTGACGACTGTATTGCCTAAGGCAGAGGATTCCGATCCTGGTGCATCGATGGAAGCTGCGATCCTCAAATCGAGCAGCCGGAAACTCGTGAAACCGCGAAAGCACGCGAGCTTTAATTGTCTGGAGAAAGAAATGTATCGCTTCTACGGCGACTTCAGGGACTGTCGATTGTTCCACTATTGCTCGCCTGGTTTCACATCGCGACAGGTGCTGGACTTCCGATTTGTGTGCGAAGAGGGCACGGCGTTTGACGAAGTAACGCAGAGTTGCCGTCACGAAGTGCATAACCGGAAGTGCCGAAATCGCTCCTGGTGAGAGCTTTCACAAGAAGAAATAAGGGTTGCTCCACCCTTTCATTTTCTTCGAATCTCGTGTTTCCTCGATTCCGTTGATTTTGGTAATTCGTGAATCCTTTAGAACTCTTTAGTGTATTTATATTTTCTTTCTTTCTTTTTTTTTAACACGCAACATGTAAGAATTCTGCTAAGTCCATTGCCATAGCGCTTCGCGCTGGATTCACACTTATTAAAGTTAATGCGTTCCGATCGACTCGCAATCATCGATTGGATCAGTGAGGGAAGCGAGGAAACATCGTTGGCGTGATTTCGTATGAAAAAAGAAATCGCACTTATCGTTAGCGTTAAGTAAGAAAGCGAAGAAGTCGGTTCCTACGTTGTGTCCTCGAGACGTGTTAGGAGACGCGCGAGAGACATTAAGCGAGAAGATTATCGCGCGATTGTAAAGCGATTCATATCGCAATCACTTGTCGAGCGAATGATTTAGATGCGCGAAACGCGAATTTCTGAACGTTGCCGAATATTGCCGAAGAAACTATGCCCTACGGTTTATCCGTACTCTTGGCATCTTGCTCGTACACAGCGCGATAACGAATTAGCAGCCGTCTTTTTGGCCGTATAAATAATTTTATCGAGATAAAGTCGAATATATTTTTGATAAAATATTTGCGACCCTGCACTGTATTCACAATGCAGTATATCTAAAAATATTAGGAGAATCTTCGCAGAATTTCGTATAAAATATTTGTGATAAAGCACACATTTTTCGGAACTATACAATATTTTTATACAAATTTAAATAATTTTAATTGTCATGTATATATTGGAATATCTCGAACTAATTTTATTAAGATGAAGACGAATTTATCTTAATAAAATACTTGCGACTATGCTTGCACTTACGTCAGTGTAGTACATCTAAAAATATTTTCAATAAAAAAATCTTCTCAGAATTTCGTATAAAATGTTTTTGATAAAGTATTTAAGTAAGTTTTTCGAAATTATTGTTTACAGATTTAAATAATTTTAATTATCATGTATATATTGGAGTATATCGAACTAACTATCGTATGCATAGATGATCGAATTGTTTAATTAATTCGTCGAATTAATTCCTTATGATATCAAAAAGTGCAATTAGATGAAACGTCATTGCTCAAATATCTAGGTACGAAGATAGCTCGATAAAATGTAGATATCTCGAAGTAATGTGCAAATCATATAGTCGATTTAATGGATGCGTTACAACGACATGTGAGAAAGCCGAGGGAAGAGAGATCGCGGCTTACAGTTTGCATAATAATTCGTTTCGTATATTCAATTATACGCATTCTGCTATCGGCACGACAGCGGCACACCCGTAACGTAATGCCGGTTGTATGATTCGCGTTACCTCTCGTAAATGCTCTTAATTTCCTACTACTAATTAGCGCGCTTTAATTACGAGCGGAAACGAGTGCGCCTTTGAGTCAGCCGTAGATAGGGTGTAGATATACATTTTTGCGAACTTACTCCGAAACATCTTTCTAGCGATTTAGTTTAGATAGAATCTAGAAAATTCGTACGTGCTGCCAGATGTGCGTGTAACTCGTTAATAATTACCGCGTGTGTATTTACGTTGCACCTATACGTTTCAAACGTACACACACACGCACGTCAAATTTGTATCTATTATATATTTTTTAAGTAACTGTACCATGTCAATAATAATTGTATATTCTATATGCACACGTGAATTTATTCTGTGTCTTTTAAAAATTCCTTGCGCTTATCCTTATCTTTATGTGTACATTTAAAACTAACGTAAATTATATGCTTTTTTTGTAATTTGTGTTTTTATCGAGTATTTTATTAAAAACACAATTTTATTTAATTAACTGAAATTAATTTTCCAGGTAATTTTTTTTCTAATATTACTTTTCTTTCTTAAGAGGAGAAATCAAGGTGTACGTTTACGCATAAAATATAATAATCTATATGTATACACAACGTAAACTATGTAAATTATGCTTTACGTGTCATGTATGTAAATAATCTTTAGATCATCGAAGCTTATGTTCTTTGTTATTGCATTAAACTGTACTAAAGCTTTTATCTTGCTTACATCAATATTAAAGTCTATTTTGCTTTATCAATATTAAGGTCAGATATATTAACAATCATGAAACTTAATTACTTTTGTTTGTATTGTGTTGTTTAATTAATAATAATTTACATATTTTACAATTGTTTGTATTATTTATATAAAAAAAATTCGTGTAAACTTAACGTAAATAATACGTAAAAATTATATAATCTTGAAATATATAGCACAATCCTGAGAGAAACATACTAACCTGATAATACTACTTTCAGTTATTAACATGTCTTGAAACGTTTACCATTTGATGCAATTAAGCAGTAATATTGGAGCGTAATTTACCTGCAGTCATTAAATGTTTTGTGCTATATGTAGCAAATAAATTTCAAAACAGAAATTCACTATTAAGAAAACCTTTAATAAAATCATATTATTGGATAAAGTTTACTAGAGTAAATTATCCATTGCAGAATTCACAATGCCTAATTCATAAAACTATGCCAGTTTGTAATCTTGAACTTTAATTGTAAAAAACAACTGCTAGCGTATTCACTAGGAAATGAGTATTTATTTTACATTTTTATTTATTAAAAGTTTTCTACACAATTTTATATTAAATACATATTCTTAAGGCAACTTAAGCGATAGTATATACATTATTTATGGCATCAGCGCACGGCATGGCAATTGGATTTTTATTTTATTCTTATTAATCAACATAACAGTTTTAAATCATTATACGGATTATTATTTGCGTGATATTTTATCATGTTGAAAATAAATCATACTACATATCTCGAAATATTTGAAATTCTTGATCTCTGTTCTTTAGCAATTACTGTGCCGTCAATTTTTATTTCCATTTTTCAATTCTATCAGAATTTAAAACAGCCTAGCCTGTTGATAAGATGGAGTGGTGGTTCTCGCTATTGATTCGTGTTCGCTGTGAAAAAAATACATAAAATTAAATAATTCTCTATTTAATAGAAGCGATGACATCAAGAAAAGGATAAGAATTTTAGAGTGCACGTGACAATAAATTGACTCATTAATTAAAAAGATTAGATTATACTTTACATTTTTCATAGTTTTTATTTTAATATTTTTTAAATACTTATTAAAGCATATAAGTAAATAAATTTCTAAATATCTATTATTTATATAATAAATCTGAGTAAAGATAAAATGCATCTTATAGTAAAAACGTTTTTAAATATTACTTACCAGCCAGTGACATTTTCCGCAGCATCGCAAGTGTCGATGAGCTCGTTGAAAGCATTTCCAATGCCGCAATTTTGCAGTCTTGGACGGCCGTTTACGCAAATATAATAATGATGGCAATCAGCAGGGCTACGATAAAATTTAATCTCGGCGTCCAAGAAGAAATCGTTCTTCACCTCCGGACAACGGAAGCCAAGGAAAGTCTCGGCATCGCAATCCGGCACTTGATCCGGCCAATCGCATCGATAGGTCTGCGGATTGAAGGCCAGACCCTCCGGACAGTCAAACACGTAACCTCTGCCATCCACGCAGTTCATAAATTGCCCGCAGTGCTGATGATCGCCGATCTTGAAGTAGCCATATTGATGAGGACAGTCGTTGGACGGGTTTGCCGGCTCTGAAGAAAATTTCATGAATTATTTCATCACTCAATCGCGTCTTGTTGCACGGAAAAAATAGCTTAGATAATTCAAAGCTATAAGCTGAAACTTGCTGCACGAATTCAATTATATTTATAACTAAGTAAATTTGATGGTTCAATGAAGAAATCAAATCTGTAAGCAATTATCAGTATGTCAATTCAACTAATTCTTTGCTACAATAAAAATGTAACAATTATTTTCTTCATTACAGCAGCAAAAGTACGCGTGATCTCAGCTAGTATGTTTAGTTAAATATTTTGACCTTATATTAGACTGTATATTGGTTTGATTTTCGTAAAAAGTTTTTTATATATACTATACTATTATAATAAATATATGCCTATAATCACTAATTTTATTCAGCTGTACAACTTTGTTACTTTTATCATAGAAAACTGGCTGTCCTATATTATGCTTATAGATTTGCTGAATGAATGAAGTTTTTTTTTAATTATTTTAACAAATCTTTTTCTTCCGTGTGCAATTAGCTCAATTTGCTAGAAATTTTCTTTGTTGGATCTTCAACGATTTTAGATAAACGTGAGATCTAATTATTTAAAGGCCTCTTTCGTTAAAATTTTATATGCTAGAATATTTTTTAAAAATTCGTAAGAACAAAGTATTGCGAGGAACTCACGCAAATTCGGCCTGCCTGTGCAGTCTATGTCGATCGGATATCCACAAGGATAATTGAAGCGAGCTTCAGGATTGAAGAATAAGCCTTCAGGACATAACTTTTCCTCAGCTACCCCATCGTTGCACTCGATGTAAGCGTCGCACTGATTCTGTACCGGAAAACGACCGTTCTTGTCCGGACATGTGGATTGGCCACGTTTCGGCGAAAATTGTTGCAGACCACGATTAAATTGATTGTCGAACAGCTGATTCGAGAATCTGCTGTTTTGATTGAGCGCTGAAATGGCAATAATCGTTTAAAAAAGTTTTCACTTCAAATACAGAATACATTTTTTATATCCCGTATATATTCTAATAACATAGATCTCCAAGGGACATTTAAAAAAATATTCAGAGGATATCCTTATGTCCTAAGAATGTTCGCCAGAGCCCTGTTCCTCGAATAAAGTGTGCTATTAGAGTATAGATATTCGCATCCATTAAATATTCACAGTCTCGTTCAAGCTTCAATTAAACTGTAATAAATATAAATTAAACTATAATTAAGTTTATTAAATATAAATTAAACTATAATAAATACAAATTAAATTGTAATTGAACTTATTAAATTAAACTGTAATGAGAATGAATTAAACTGTAATAAAATACTTTAATATAAAAATGTTATGCCACATTAGTTTTAACTTATATTCCAATTTAATTTATGATTTTATTTTGATGTTCCTATCCTTTTAAATTTTCATACTGAGAGAGACTTGGTATAGTTGAAACATTCGTATTATATTAATATATCATTATTAATATAATATAAACGTTTTATTAATATATAATCAATTATTATTATTTATTATTATTCATGACATGATAATAAATGTGTATTGTTTTAACTTCTTATCATTGTTAATTAATTTATTTTATTGATCATCATTTTCTTTAATTACGTTTGTATGTATCGAGCTTGATTAATGATTAGTTAGAAAAATTCTCTCTTTTATTAAATCTGGTTACCAAATTCGGGGAATAGACGATTCTGAAACACCGATTTAATTTAATTTTGCGTTATAAAACTCGTCAAACGAGTTCGCGTTCAGAGAGTATTAACAAGTAACGTTAATGCAGTGTATGTGATTATCCCGCGGCGAAAGTTCGACGATTGCCGATGTTCGACCTCTACGAAGATACTGCATATATTCATGTTACATGCGCATCACTTGCGCAACGCGTTTGTAACGCCATTTTCAGACAATATTGAATTGGACCCGACTGGTCCGAGGACGTTTTTCAATAGATGAAATAAAATCAACAAGGATTTCCAAAGAATAAATAATCGCGCTACAAACAAGACTAATGTCCATTTCTATGAATATACATTAACTTAATTTAATCTCGGTTTAACTTTGTATCTTTTTCTAGTTCTAAATCTCAGTTTCATAACTCACAGTTAATTCTTAACCAAAGTTCAATTATATCTCTTTAATTATTTCTCTTTAATTCTTGAATTGAAAAGATATAAGGAATAAATTAAATGTTAAGAGTTAGCCGTGAGTTGTAGAACTGAGCCATAGACATATAATCGTGCGAAGAGAATTTTTCTCGATGCTACTTTCTTTCTAAACATTCTTTCTAATGAAATAAAATATTTGGCTGAGGCTCAAAAAAGCCGATTCAATATTAATAATTAAAAGACGTTACGAAAAGTTGAGGAATGATACGGATAGAATGATTTTGCTGAAGTATTCGAAAATTTCGTTAGATAAAATGAAATAAATGTTGTGACTTACAAAACTTTTTTACTTCCTTTAATTTCAAAATTTTGTTGTTCTAGTCAAAATTTGATTCTAACCAAATTCAAAATTTTAAATCACGTACAAAACGTTTTTCTCAGAGTGTAAATTTAAAAATAATTTAATTGGACTATTAAAATAATCACATAGGACACTTTGGTTATTAGAATGTAAAAATTTTTACAAGATTTTATCAACTTACGATTTCTATGTAATTATTTTGATGGTCCAACAAAATTATTTTTAGATCTGTATCTAATTAAATTTTTAGATTCTTCAGCAAACTCGTTCCTTCTATATAACGATGCTTCTGCGCACGAAAACCGACGGTTTTCCCAGAGATGTTCCGAGACATTTCCGCAGGGCAGAAATTGCGCAAGGTAATGAGTGCAAACAACGAGAGAGAAAGTTTCGCTGATTACAAACTCAATTATCTGTCGTTAGGCCGACGAGGACGAGCGTTAATCCCACCTATCGAGTCCTTCTTGTCCGAAGGTCGAAAGAGTTTCTCCAGTTAAAAGGCACTGAAATACGCATTACATTAATCGAGCTATTCTCGTGATAAAAACGAAATATTCATTTTTTTTTTTTTACTTATAACATGATCGCATCAAGGATCTTATTAATATAATAGCCGTTATAAATCTAATGACACAGTGGAGAATTAATATTCATGCTATCTAAGTTTTAAGCTTAAAAATTTATTTCTCTGTCAGTGTATCAGCGCATCGCATACAAATTATCTATGCGCTCGTGACTGAGCATACGTATAGTAATATATGACAGTAAACTGCTATTCAGGCCGCGTTGCATTTATAAAATTGGATCTACACAAATTTCCTAAGCGCCTTGGAGTTTAGCCAATCTTATTAAGCTCTTTAAATTATGTATCGTATAATATATACGATAATAATTTTACTTGTGTAATATTACATGTTACATAACTTGGAAATGTACTATATATAATACTCATTTCGTACAGGCAATTTAATTTCTATTAAAGTACGAGAAATTTAATAAATATAACAATGAACCAATCATTAAAAGTTTGAATATTTAAATATTAGAAAGAATGCATATTAATTATAATTTAGTACTAATTATACAAAATTTAACATGTGCCTTTCAATTTTGTAATTATTTTTTCTTTCTTCTGCCATCATTTATCCAAATTGCTTAAATTACTTGAAATAATATCACAATCAAATATTTGTTAAATGAATGATCATCTGCCAACAACAAGAAGAAGGAAAGAATTAGTGATACTCGAAAATTCATGATGAATACAGAAGAATTACATCGAGAGAGGACTTTTTTTTATTTTACACACAGAAAATACATCTGAGAGAAACCGTCACACTTGTGCCGTCAGAAAAATCACATCACTGCGTTTCTAGAATCAAAGTGGCACGAATATAACAATAATTCTTGTCCGCTCTTTGCAATTGGCGAACAAACGACTATTTCACTTTCTCGAACATGCGAAAGAGCACCGCAGGGTAAACTCTTACTCACACATTGTCGCAGTGAGAATTCCGCAGGCGATTAGCAGATGGACGATTGGTCTCGAGGCCATCGTCGTCGTTGAAATTCACGTTCCTTCTGTCCCAATCCCGAAAGGAAGACTACGACGCACTGCCGCCGCCCGGCGTGCTTTTATCATCTTCACGCGAGGATGAGAGCGGGAGAAGAGAGAACTGCGTCTTCATTCGCCGATGGAAATCATCCCGTCGCGTCTTCTCCTCAAAGTAAAAGGATCGTTGTAGCCGAAAAGCCAACACATCGCTTCGTTTCGAGCGATTCATTCATCCTACGTTGTAACTCTGTTTCTTCTGACATATAACATCGAATTAAAAAATCGATCGCGATGCAACTCGTCATCATGTGATCCGTCGTTTAAAATTAATCGCGCCGTACCTGTGACTTGAATCAAAATTAAATTCTGATATATAAATTAATATTTGAATTTAAATATATGTAAATTATAATTTATTTTTTGGGAAAGAATTGACGTAGACATACCTACAAAAATTGTTTTCTAAATACTGTCAGCTTTCTGTTTAGAATTTTTGCTTTAATAATCGATACTGTATTCTTTAACAATATCTTAGAATTAGAGATGCGCCAGCTTGAATTTGAATGTCAGAATAACGAGACATAAATGTCATCTACAACCAGTCCGTCTCTTCGAAACGAGAATGTTGAGTCGAGAGAAGTTGAGTCTCTTATATCCAATAAAGAGCAACGCGCGTCGCATTTAGACGCTCATTCATGCGCATATTGCGCTTTTTTGCATAATTCATAAGTAATAATTTCATACAGCAATAATTGCACAGATTGGTGCAATTTACATAAAGAATTATTGTGAGTGTGTTATATTATATCTCAATAAGATCACAATAATAATTCATAATATGACACTTTTTGTTGTGATACAAATTATAGTTTTACGCAAAAAGTTTGCAAAATCGAATTCTAATCTTCATAAAGGATTGGTTTATTGTTATTATTAATTATAATTATCAAAAATATATTTTTGGTATACGTCTTATTTTTCTTTGTGTACATTTTTATTTTTTAAAAATCAAATGAAATTATATTTTTTTTCCTCTGTGAAAGAACATAATAAAATTTTTAACGATTCTTAATTTCTCTTTTGTTTCCTGCTTGGAGCTATAAAAAGAGACAAAAAAATACGAATATTTGCGTACTTCAGAAGACGAGCATAATCTCGCTCCGAGAATGGAGCCTTGACATTTTCCTCGTACCGACGAGAACAAGTCACCTCAAATGTGGAAGGTAGACGGCTAGTGGTCTTTTACCTCATGTAACACGCGCGGCCAACGTCTGATTACATCACGTCAAAATACTGTTAGCAATTCCTCGAATACTTTGCGTGTCATTGTGCGATAATTCCGCATATTGCAATATGTGACATGTCTTAAATTTGATGAGTCAGGATCAAAAGATATGAATGATTTTTTAATAAAATTAATTAGTCAATAAAGAGTAAAGACTGATGTTCCATTGGATTTCGTTACGCTTATTTTGGACAGTTTATAATTATAATTTAAATATGACAATCATAATTTGCTCTAATTTTATTCTCCAATTAAAAAAAAAAACAAAATTATCAAAATACATGCGAATATAAAATATTAAAATATGCTATATAATTAAAATATACGATATAAAAGGTTATAAAAAAGTATAAAATAAAATAAAATACAAAAAGCTGTAAATAAATCGCGTCACATTTTAGAAAATAAAAATCTACAACTATATTAATTTAAATAATGTCTAAATTTTTTTAGAATAAAAATCTGACTCAAATAATAAATATGTAAATTCATTACATGATATATTAAAAAAATGAGCTTTAGAAATATCTGTCTGTCGAATAACAGTTGGTAACTACTGACTTGTCTGACAATGAGCAGACGTTACTACTTCGCTTCGTCTATATTATTTTTTTTTTTTACTTACGTTGATTTAATGGATTAAATCAGATATCGGAATAGTTAAACGTATTCAAAGTAAATTGTATTATACGAAATATAAACATAATCTCAGTTTATGTATTTTATATAGGTTATCAAGTATATATTAGATCGATCTTCTCCCACGATTCTTTCGAAACATTGTATAATAACTCTTTCACAATTTTCTACGCAAGTGCCACGAGATTAAAAATAGTTTGTTTTTTTTTTAATTTAATGTATCGTATATTGAGACTATATTTGTCTTCTGTGTTGTTGATCGAAGTATTTGTTTTTATCGTGCCTACATCTTGCGTTTATTCTACGTAACGTTTTATTTTCTTTTTATTTCTAATTTTATATTCATTAATACTGCAGTTAGATATTTACTATCACACACGCCGTATGTCATGCGGCAAAGGAAAATACATGGAAACATTTAAATAATATATTACGCGATAAAATTCATGAAAAAAACCTAAGGGAAGAAAATTATGCGAGTCTGCAGGTAGATAATAATTCATACTGATGACGACGAGGATCATCAAATTGTGGTATTTTATACACGATTTAGGAAATAATGAATGATATCGTATCCTACTGTTTTAGCTTTTGAATAATCACTTTTATTTTTGATCCTTATCAATATTAAACAACGTATATAGTTACGTAAGGGTATATATATTACATGGAAAATTCTGTCCTTCTCGTGCGCATATATCTTCCCGAGATACCTCGAGTGCCCACCACCCGACTGTCCCGAGAAAAAAAGTATATCATCACGCACATGACATTCACTCTCATTCTTTCTCTCCCTCTCTCTCTCTCTCTCTCTCTTTCTTTCTTTCTTTCTTTCTCACACTCGTCCTTTTATCTTCGTTCCTTCTCTCTCTCTCTCTCTCTCTCTCTCTCTCTCTCTCTCTCTCTCGCTTTCCTCTTTCTTTCAGCTTCTATTAAGAACAAGAAACATTCTTTTTTTACGTCTGGTTCTTTCCCGGCAAACGAGAAAAATGGCGTGAAATCTCGTGGAATTTCCGACGTTGAAGGACGCTTTTGCATTACCATTTTTGGACAACGCACCTTAATCGCCGGTGCGACATTCTTCTCCGGAGATAATCTCACATCTTCCCAAGTCATTTGCATGTCCTTCCACACGAGTGCGGATCAATCCGCCCGAAGTGACGCAGGAACGATGCGTTCTTGTAAATCCGATGTTGGGTCGCGATGATTAAAGGCGACGTTAAATTGTGCGAAGCGCGTGTGCGAACACGCCCTCTCGCGAAATTGCTTACGTAGGAGATTGAAACCACTACCAATTAATTTAATATTAATATCGCTCGCTTTTCGCAATGTTCGCTGTATATTCATGTCGAAGATATTAACAATGCGCAACGCGTCACGCAGATGCAGCCTCAAATTCCATCGACACACCATCACATATCGCTGCGCACGTACGAGATAATTGCATACTTTTAGAATGACGAGAACATGATACGCTCTTCTTGTATTTTCATCTGTTCGCAGAGAGGGGTTTTAGTGAAGAGAAAATAGAAAATAAATAACTTTTTTTCTGCATCAATTCACTCGTTGCAATGCCGTATGCTCGACACTCGTAGAATTGTAATATTCTATTGTATTCTATTAAATTAATTTTGTTATAAGATAAGACTCTTACATTCCTGTCATTCTTAATACTTCACTTTTATGGGAAAACGTACACCTTCGTTAGCCCTACATTCGTACATTTATACGAGTATGCGCTCGCAATTATGATCCAGAGACGAATTGCTCTTCAGCAATTGCTTATCCTATCGTTACATATATCGCACTTCCAATGGAAAAGAAGAAGAAAAATTATTGTGAGTATCACAAGTTGATTTTTTGCAAATCGTTGAAAAAGGGAAGGAAATAATTACCTTAAATTGTTTGTTATTGCCAAGTATATGCACAACGATAGTGCCACCGTTTACATTGTTTTCACATTTCGTACCACACATTGGTGCGTTGAGAATCCCACACGAGTGCTCCTCAGATATGTTATCCTTGTTTAACATTCGGTGAACAAGGATAAAATGACACCTGAGTGCCACTCAGGTGGAAATCTGAACACAATCCTGGAGATATTTGTCTCCTCTTAAAAAAATTTTTTTCCCCTTAAAAAAAAAAAAAAAAAAAAAAAAAAACACACAAATGGCGATTTCGCAGCGCTTTCGCAGTTGTCACTTTCCTCGACTGAAAGTGCGATATTTCTCCGTGTCGGTTCTCCTCGCGGGAGCTAATACTTTCAACTTACAGCCGTCGAAACTCTCAAGGTATTCGCAGCGAGTTTACTGCGACTTCAAGGTACACACGTGACATCTGCGCGGGATCCGCCGATCTCGATGCAAAACCTCGTCAAATTAAACGTCTTATAAAAAAACAATAAATATTTCTCGGACATCCTGTGAATGTCTTTGCAGATATTTCTCAGACTTGTTCAGGTTTGCTTCGACTTTTTCATCTTTAAGAGGCAGAAATTTTATTACTGAAGTCTCTCTGACTTAAATTGTATTTTGCGGTTTGTACCTCGACCGACGTCGTCCCGTCACATTGTGCAATAGGCCATTTCCTCTTATCTAAGAATACGAAAGACTAACTAAAAGGGCAAAGAGTAAAACGCCGCGTCCTCCTTGTCGTTCTGCTAGTTGTCTCACATGTAGTCCTACTCTTCTGAAATACATCGAGACGTAATCTCAATGGATCTGCTTGCTAACAATATTATTCGTATAAGTAGCATACTTGATTTGACAGGCTAAAGAATACGAGGAAGCTATGTCGGAAAATTTTAACGTTACCGACTTTAAAGTTCGATCGAAGAGATTTGCGAAGAGATAGTTACTTTATAATGTAGTTACTTCCCAATTTATTCATTGCAATAAAAACAAATATATTTTTTATTTATAGTTTTCGGAATGTAATTATTGCAAATCGTGAAATATAAACTTTTAATAAGAGTTTCAGTGTTAAATTAATTAATAAATTAAATAAGAATTAAAGAAATTAAATCAAAGAATAAATTGGAAAATTCGACATAACTCCTTCGTTAACTTCGCTCTTTCAATCGCCATGTATTTTTGTCCGTTTTAAGGAAGGGATCTCTAACGTCTCGTCTAACGTCTGGAGAGATGTATACAGGCACTGTTCTTTCACAGAGTAAACTCCTATCCGTCGAGAATCGCAATAACACGATACTACGATTGACAGAACGGATATCCAGAGTACCATAATTTTGCTCGCAGATCGCAATACGAGTCACGTCACCGAGAGAAGGCGTGCGATTTTGCCTCTTAATCACTCATTTTATTTTAGGAACACGTCTCTTTCGACACTGGATAAATGTTTTCGAAGTTGCTCAGCAATATTTTTCAATCCATTATACGTATACAAAGTGTATACATAACGGCCAAAGTTTGTGCTTCGTTTCAGGAAAGTGTCATGTAAATATATTGAATGAATTATAAATCATATAAGATTTATGATCCAAGTTTTCGCAGGACATTTCACGGTGACGTAAGCTCAGTGCAATTAAGCAATTCCCTAAGATATCCGCGACATTATTACAGGGGTAGAGGATCAAGATGAAAAGAAAAGGAACGGATACGTTGCAAAATTGCGAAATTTGCGCTCCGTTTAGTAAACTCGAGCCAATATATTTGGCCATTCAGTTTTCTCTTAATGCAACTGTAATTTTAATTTCAGACGCAACTTTTGCGCAAAATTCTTAAGTATTACATATTTTAATATTTAACTTACGCGCGTCAAAATTCCATTTATAATTAGGTCAAAATTTCACTAAAGAGTTTAATTTGAGTTCAGAATTTAGATGAAGTCGAATTCAGATGAAAAGCTAAAGTACGATTTTTTTTTTTTTTTTCATTTCAGACAATGAACTGCAAACTAATATTAATTATCGTGATCGCGTAGCGAATTTATGACCACCCTGATATGTATCACCTAAAAAATCGAACAGTTTCGTGTATAAATGTATTCTATGTATAACAAAGTGCTACACGTATTCTGCGAAACGTACGCGACGGCGTAGGCTAACTTCGCGATCACGCGACGATTTCGCGAATGTGTGCAGGACTGATATGTGTGAAAGGATCACTCCAATCGATATGTAGAGAATAAAAAGCGAGAACTAAGCTCTCGACCTGCCCCTGTAGCGTGTCGAGTATCTCCCCTTTCGATCCTCGAATCAATTTTACGTTTGGAACGCGAAACGATCGACGTTTATCGTCGTCGTTAGAGATGTACAGTGTTTCGATCACAGAGAATATACGTGTATATATATATATATATATTTTTTTTTTATATATAGATATATGTGTGTATATATATATTTTTTTTTCCTCTTTCCTCACGAGATTAATCAGGATTTCATCAGTTCCGCTGAAAGACCTGTGCGTGATGAACTAAAGAAGAATCAGAGTAAACGATCGGTTTTGGAGCTCGCCCTTTGCAATAAATGAGACATATTGTATAAATTACAAGAATTTATGTAACAAAAATCAGACAAATTTATGTAATAAAGATATCATTTGCATTCATGTGATAAAAATTTTTTTTATTTCTCCTGTTTGCTTTCTTCTTCTCAGGATAGTCACAAATTTTTCATCGCATAACAATAAAATTTCGTAACTTTTTCCTAATTTCTAAACAAAATTTCATAATTTTCCCTGACTTAAGTAATATTTTTAAATTTTTTGTATCTTCGTTTTGATTTGGAAACCATTAAATATTTTGTTAAAAGATGAATTTTTTACCATAGTAATGTACATTATCATTAACGTTGCTGACTGCTTGTATTTTTTATTGTTAAGTTGATAGTATTCCAAAAGTGCGTAAATAAGATGTACCCATATTAAACTTCGTTAAAGCATTTTTCCAGAAAATTTTGCAAAATTCCTCGATTTTTCCTTGATTTCTTCAACTTTTTTTCAATTTCTCTGACAATTTCCAATTTTGTGGCACTGCTTCTCTCTCTGAACAAAAATTTTGCTGCTCGATGATCGTAGTCTAATTATCAATATAATCTAATTCGTAATCTAATTATAATGTTGTGAAATAATTTTGTTAAAAATTTGTTTGTAATTTATCGATCGTTAACACCCTGAATCCTCCCTGTCGTCGCTTCGTTATCGAATTCGTCGTTCACGTGGGAAAGGGACGCAGAATGTTGAGCGACTCGAGAGCCGCGGGACGATTTCCGCACATGGAAATGCGGACGATGCGTCCTATAACGAAGTAGTAAAAGTGGCGGAGCAGCTGGACGAAAGTAAGTATAGACACGAGAAGAAATATTTCGCGAAAGCGATCGCGGGGGGGCGGTCGTCGTACCTGCCAACGACTTTGCCCAACGTTCGAGCGACGATGCGTCGCGACGCATCGACGCCCGCCTGGAAGATGCACGATCGAATGTCGAATAGTATGCACGACGCATGTCTCCATTATAAGCGAAACAATAGCATGGCGATCAACAATGCAAGGATACTCCTGCTTCAGACACATACTCGCAAAGAAGCAAACGGTCATGAAGTAATAAAAGTTATTTGTGTAATAAAAGCGTCTGCTGCGTGACTTAAATCGCGCATCTCGCAATAAACCGGCGACTCTTATACTTGATTGTTCCGCAATGTACAATCGATAAGCAGTCGCGTGTCGCGTCTCCTTGGTACTTCGGAATATTTCGCGGATTACTTTGCGACGATCGATCTTTCGGAATTAATAACGCGGATGAGATGTAGGCGGATGGGTATTAAAAAGAAAAAATAGTTCAGAGAGATTTTAAAATAACGATTGTTACGGGCAAATTGGAGCTCCACTCGTGGTGTGAATACATAATCACGCATGCATTCGCTCGTATCGGAGACACGTGGTCGCGCATCCTCCCGACCGTAATTACTCGGGAGTATCGAAGGCTATCCTCGATTCATCGCGCGGAACACACTAGCGGACAGAGAAGCACAACGGACTTGTGCACGTACGTACGGAGAAACGGTTTGTCTCGAAACACCGAAGATATGTACACGAAAACGAAATCTTACCTCGCGCGTCGTCTCCCGTCTACCTTCGAAGTCCCGCAAGAAATTGGACGAATTGTAAAGTCGATCGAGAGAACTCGTTTCTTCGAAACTAAATCGTCTAACCTCTGCTTTTCTTCTTCTGTTCTCTTCAACATTTCTATCCCAATACGTGTCTTGATTCTGAACAAAAACTTGATTTTCTGATCCTTGAAATAAAACGTAGTTGGAAAAGTAAATAGCAATTGATTGGAGGATAAGATTAAAATTTTTTCACGATTTTGAAAAGTAAATCCTCGTCCGATTTCTTTTTGAAATAATTGTCCTGCAGCTTAATTAATTGTATTCACTCTCGATCCTTCATTCCACATCGTTGGGAGACGACGCACGCTTAAATCCTAGATAATTTATACAAATTGCGTGTAAATTAATAATCAAAGGGTTTACTCGAGGTAAGACGTATGTAAGTATTGTAGTAAGCTTAGATATACGATTATAATATGTTAGACTAGACTTCTTTTTTTTCTTCTTTTTGGGAAAGACTAAAGTTAGGCAAAAGATGACATTTTTGTTTTTTTCTTTTTTCTTCATTAAAGTATTCTTTTCTATGGATTCTCTCTCTCTCTCTCTCTCTCTTTCTCTCTCATATTCTTTTCTATTCATTATTCTTTCAGGCACGCCTCGCTCTTTTTCTTATTTTGTCTCTCGCTTTTCTCGCTTTTCTCTCTTTCTTTCTCATTCTCACTCATGTTTTTCATTCATCCTGTCGCTCTGACGACACACCTCATTCTCATCTCGCATTCGTTTCCCATTCGCGGACTAGCAATAAATTTTTGAACTTATATTAGCCGTTAGAACGCTCTCTTGGAAAACACAAGTTTCGCCTTATACTAATAATGGTAATGGTCTCTTCATCTTTCTTTCTGCATTCCCTTCTTTCTTTCTATCCTCGCTACAGCTAATGCTCTCTCGACTCGTTTCTATCCCCAACCGCCTTCTTCGCCTGCGATCTCGTCAACGACGGTACTATACAACTAGAATAATAAATATTGCCGCAATATTATTTGCTACATTCGTCCCAAATAGTCAACAAGTCTGACTCCCGGAGTATCGCGGTTCTTCTGGTCTCCTCATTTACATCACACCGACCAAATTTCTTTTCGACGATCTCGTGCATACTTTATATGGAAATATGTAACTTTCGAGCGAACGATCGAACATCAATTTTTAAGGAGACCAACTTATTTCTTATAGACACCTTATAACTGTCCCAACGCGTTCGCGTATAAAATTCTTTTGTAAAATTAAAACTTAGAAATGTAAAAGAATAAAAATTCACCTCCAAAAAAAAAGGAGTGTCAATGTGTGCAATTACAAAAGAATATTAATTCCAATACAAATTTTGAAGCAAAATTACAAGGAAGTCTAAAAAAAAAGTCTAAAAAATTAACTCCAATCGTAATTTAACTTATTTTTTTGTCTCTCTTTTTACGAATTCAATTTTGGATAAACACGAAAAATCTATTAAATACTTCTTAAAATCTTTTCGAGCACATTGAACTCTCGATAATTATTACCAACTCATTACGTTGTTGAAAGAACTTCTTCGTGCAACCCTCCAAGTATGAGCTCAAAACTGCCGCAATCTCCGAGAAGTCTAATTTCACCGGTAATCGCCCGATATTAGTCGCACGCGCGCGCGCAAACGT
The DNA here is from genome assembly GCF_000204515.1 of Acromyrmex echinatior. The sequence goes on along the minus strand of NW_011627104.1, from coordinate 1,762,073 downwards.
GTTACCAGATGTATATAGTAGTAATAATATCTCTCTTCCCATTTCTATTCGTGTGTTAAGTATACATTAATATCCGTTCTCGGTACCGCGCGCGGTGCTCCTCAATCGTCCCAGGTGGGGAAGCTATCCTGATCGATGAACAGGTTCTTGCCCGTCGTCGTTGACGCGGTTTGGTCGATGCGGCGACCGCTTCCCACCGCCCCCGTCTGCCTCTGTTGATGGCCGCCGATGCCGATATGCTGCTGCTGGTTCGGCGTGCCGCCGAAATTCGTGCTGCCAAACACCGGCTGGCCAAACGCGTCCAGCTGTTGGCTCTCGTAAATGCTGTGGTCTGGCGAATACTGCTTCTGCTGTTGCCGCTGATGGTGCTCGGTCACGGTCAACTCGATGTTGCCGGCCGTACCGCCGACGACGACGTCGTCAACGTTCTCCGACGCGTTCGCCTCCTCCAGACTACTGTTCTTGATACCGTACTGGAAGTACATGATGAAACCTGGTGGCAGATACAAGAAGCAGTGTTTCGACTGATCGTGAGATTCGCAGGAAGGAATTATAATAGAAATGTTAAAGAGTCATCGTTTTACTTAAAAATAGAATCGGATGAAAATAGATATAATCTTCGTTCACATAGTTTGTATGCAAAACTTTATGAATATAAATTTGTACCGAGAATCATCCAGACTGTGAATCTGACCAAGGTGAGGATGCTGAGCTTGAAGATGAGATAAATGTTAACGGTAACGGCGATCGCGGGGACGAAAGGTAAGCCTGGAGTCATGAACATTACGCTGCTCCTGAAACAAAAAGGGAAATACAGGGAATTAGCACTTATTGTTAGATTATTAAACCATTTCACGATTGGACACGTTTCAGTTGGCAGATTTACAATGCGATTGCGATTTACAAATAACCTACCTATTTTGCGGCTTTCTACTGATGACAAGAAGTATACCAATTATGGCAAAGAGAAATAAGAATAGTAATATCGTTGTAAATGTTCCCATGTTACCTGAAAGAAAAAAGAGCTGAAATATATCGATTCTCAATAGATATATTTACAGCGATTCGTGAAATTAATCAAATAATTAAATTTTGTAGAATTATTTAGATATGTATTATGTTTTAAAAATATATCCTAATGTTATACGAATTAAACATTTACATGTGCACACTTTTTTTGTCTCTTATTACGTCAAAATATTTTATAAAACATTTGATTAATTTTACAAATATTTATTAATGTATTAAAAATGATATAAAGTTCTCACCCATCCCACAGACGATAATCAAGTCAAAAATAAGGATCAAGACGTATAAGATCCCAACGAGCTTCATAACGTAACGTCCTGACGCCTCTGTCGCAGGACCTCTGTCCACCCACGGGAATATAGCAGGACAAAGGTACTGCGCCGCCTACGAAATGTCACCATTCATTAGCTTCATAATAATCGCAGTGTCGGAAGGAATGTTTTATGTGAATGGAACCTGATGAAGTAAACACGTACACTTAAATATCAAAAGGGTAACGATAATCCCGTGAATTAAATAATTTTGATATTTTTAACTTCCATGTATCAAAATGTTAATTAATTCATTTCTGTAGTTTCAAAGTAAATATCGTCTAACATGCATAATAAATAATAAATTAAATTTGAGTCAAGAATATATCTTCTTCAGTTAAATTAAATTGTCAACTCTCCATTGCTTTAGTCAAATTAACGACATATTAGGTAGTAACTACTCTTTTAATTTCTTGTAGTGAAATCTCACTCCAAAAGTGTTAAAATATTGTCACTATTGAAAAAGAATGAAAAATTTGCATTCTTGAAGAAAGACAAATTTTCACTCCTTTTTTCGAGAGAAATTCATTCGAAGGAAAGAAATTTCACTCCTTTTTTGAATCTCACTCAAAAGTGTGAAATCTCACAAAAAAAGAAAAGAAATTTGCCACTCTTATTCAAGAATAAAGACAAATTTTTCACTTTTTTCAATACTGATAGTATTTTTTTTTAAGTGAGATTTTACTCTAAGAAATTTAGACAGTAATTGGGTATCATTTGACATAAATTTTATCATTATTATTATTATTTTATTATTGTATTATTTAACAGTTAATATCTATGTGTAGAATGTCATGTGAAATTTTAATACAAAATAAAAGATATTTGTAGAAGATAAATATAACAACAATCGGATAAAAGTCTATTATTTTCGAGTGTATTACAATCGGGATGGTGACCTTAATTATTTCACTAAAGCCATCGTTTTTCGATTACTGATCTCTACCTGCAGTCGACGCTGTAGATAATTCAACGGTGGCCCTATGATTGGCGTGTTTCCGGGATACTGATGAGCGCTACCGCAACTCGAGGCGGCCGCAGCCGCATGCACGCTGCCGTAGAATTTATTCTCCGTTCTGTCGCTGACGAGATACTGATCGTCCTTACCCAATCCCACCTCGTCCTCCTCACCGCCGTACGTGTCATCCGAATCTGGCGACGAGCTGTTGCACCTCCTCACCCGCCTCACCTGGAACAATACGACTAATTTCAAAATTGCGCAATCTCGCTTCGATCCATTCCTGCATTCCGCTACGCAATTTCTCCATCGACGAACAAAATTGGATCAATCGCGTAGCGATCGATGGAGAAGAAATTCAGTAAAAAGGAAAGAGAATCGAATTGCCGTTTATCTTGAAAATTTTAATGGTAAAGGAGATAAATCTTAGTCTTGCCTGACAAAAAAATTTTTTCAACTCCATTGAAAGATAAGGGAGAACATTTAGAAATAAAGGAAGACAGAAAATCTTTTAAGAAATCCCTTGAGAACGACATCTAAGATGAATGTACTCTGGAAATGGTCTAATTCCAAGAAAATGTCGAGCGCGTGCAAAGAACTGCCGAAACGGAGCTGTACGAAAACGAAAAACGGAAAGAAGTACACAGAAATCGAGGGGAGAAAATCACGTTTTCTGAGACGAGAGGAGTTTCTTCAATTACAATGGGATGGAGGTAGTCTATGCGATTTCACTGTTTTTTTTGAAACGCAAACGCAAACACGTCTCACCGTGATACGCTGCCCGTTGTTGGCGGTCGTAAGCTCCGACTGGGACGTCTGTACCGAGTTCAATGCGGTTGTAAGCTGATCGGGCCTAAGCTCCTTGCCGTAAGTCACTTGGCCGTTCCCCTGCGTTTCCTTCGTGGGCGATCGACAAGGCGTTCGCAAGCTCTGCGGCAACAATTCGATCAAATTCGTCGAATGCGGCTGATATCGCAATATCAGCACGCATGTGGACACCAGAGTGTACGCCAGCAGGGTACCTAAAGCATTAAATCGTGAACAAGAACATAAACGTGATTCTTCCCAGCAATTGCTATTCCATTATAATTCAATTCATGCGATAGTTTTAACACTCGACGAACGCAATATAACAGAACGCTTGAAATTATAAACTATAGAAAAGATCGTATGAAGATAAAGAAAAGTATATAAATATATTTAAAAGTATATAATAAAAATTTAAAAAAATTTATATTTATTCAAAAGTTAACTATTCAAAAATGAATATGAGATCAATATAATTAGCCGAGTATTCACTGGAAAAAATTTCTGGTTAAAAACGGATGATCAGAATTTTCTGGTTATATTTATTAAAATTCCAGTTGAGATAATCAGAATTTTGATTAATACAATATTTCTGATAAAATCTACTAGAATTTTTATTTTTAATAGAATAATTAGATCAATCAGAATTCTAGTTATCTCGATCAGAATTCTAATAGATTTAAGCAGAAAATTCTGATTCATTCATTTTCCATCAGAATTACTATTTAATTCAATTAAACTATTTTTCTCAGTGTACAATTATAAAAACAGATTGTAAATCTCATGTGCAAGAAAGCACGTAAGCTTATTTGAATTCAACCAACGAAAATGAAAAGATCTAATCATTCATGGAAAGAACAGTTTTGCTGAAATATTTAAAAATTTAACTAGAGAGATCTAAAAATAATTTTGTTTAGACCATCAAAATTATGTAGAACGTTTAAATTGGTTGCTAGAATGTTAAAACTTTTTGCAGCATTGTCATCAACGTTTAAGTGTTGTACATAATTATTTTGATGTTTCAACAAAATTATTTTCAAGTTAAATTTTCAGCAAAATCGTTTTTTCCGTGTTCAAATTTTATTCCATACAATTTTATGTTAATGGTTTTTCAGAAACTTCCTACCGGGAACTACTCAATAATCAATAAATATGACAAAAACGTTATATATTCATTCCATTCTAAATTAATCGGAAGTCGTTTTAAGTAACGTCTTACCGATCGACATCATTTCCACCAATACTTCCAGCTGAATCAACAGCGCAGCGAAAGCTGCACATATGCCGGAAGTTAAAGTCGCAATTGCGGGAGTGCCAGTCGCCGGCCAAACTTGGCTGAGGCTCCTGCGAAAGTGAAACGAGCGCTTTACATTCAAATTTACATCGGTCTTAACTGTTCTTAATAATTCTTTTCATCGCAGTTTCCGCTGTTATCCTGTGTCTTGATCATTACCGAAATATAAGGCCATCCTGAGCCATCGCGTAGACTATTCTAGGCATCGGAAACATACTGCCGAACATGGAGACCGTCAGGCCTGCCAGCGCACCGACTGCGACGATGTATTTGCATTTATAGGCTCCGACTTGGCCGAACATTTCCACCAACGCCGAATCCTGATCAACCTGATCGTATGGAACTGAAACACGAGGTACTCGAATACATGTTGGGAACACTATAACGTACTTCCGTTCCGCGAGACACTACCGTTCCACGTAAATTCGAGTCTGCGAGTTTCCTCAGTAATCAATGTGTCAATAGGAACAATTTCGTACGAAGTGTAATAATAATACATTTCATACAATAACCAATAATAGTCAAAGTTTCAACAACTCTCATTTACCTTATGAATAAGTTTCGCAATAATTTTAGTTTCGCCAAACATTATACAATACAAAGTTGTAGTAAAATCGATCCCGAAATGGAAGCAACTCTCGATTCGTTGATAGTGATTGTCAAAAAGGCATGTAGACTGAGGTGATAAATGAATTAAAAGGGATAGTCCCAATTTTAACTCTTTGTTTCTTGTACAACGCGTTCTAAATTTTGTTTCAAATTAAGAATATGATTATAAATTGATCCTTTTTTTAAATATGTAAAAATAATAAATAAAAATGATAATTGAAAATAATAAGTGTAATAATAATAAATGTGAAATATAATTTTCAACTAACGTGTGGAAAATTTCATGACTTTTTATTTAAAAACCTAGATTATTCATAAAATACATTTAGTAGAAAAGTACAATTTTAAAGCATAAAATGTGATTTCGTAAATTTGTATAATTTTTGTTGTGATCTCACAATGATATTATACATCAAGTGTTATTATTATTTAAAAATACGATAATATAATATTGTTTATGTGTTTCATTAATAATTATTTTTAAAAATATTTATTTAAAATTTAATTACAATTAATATTGAACTTTTTTTTAATGTCCCTTTTCTTCATGAGTTGGTTACATTAACGTAACTGTTAAAGCTGCTGCGTTCATTGTGTCAATATTTGTTCAAATTTCAGAAATGGATACAACACAACGACAAAATCAAAAGAACAGGCACATTGCTCTGCCGTACCTGTCGCGAAAGATGAATAAAAGCGTATTTCCATTAATAAGGGCCAACAAACGATCGACTACGATTATTTAATGGTCTACTCACCAATCAGTGTCAAGACCATGCTGCTGGTGACGTAAGCGACGAGAATTATGCTCAACGACGAGACTATGGCGAGGGGAATACTCCTCTTCGGATTTGTCGCCTCCTCGCCGGTGGTGGCTATTATGTCGAAGCCAATGAAGGCGTAGAAACACGTCGCCGCGCCGGTGAAAACCTGACAGGGAAGAGAGATTCGGTTTTTCAACGCGTCGGACTGCAGAATATATTGTCGCGACGGAGACCGATCGGACATCGAAATGCGATAAAATGGAACGAAAATAAGATATCTGATGGAAATTCGAGATGGAAAATCGAGTTCAAACAGAGCTGTGGCTCTTTAGGTAAATGTCATAGCGCTTTTATCGAACTGCAAAATTTACCATGGAATTCACTTCGTATTAAGGGATGATATACGGTACTCACGTTGGCGTACCGTTTGATTCAGTAACTATGCCGATTATAGGGTCGCGTATAAAGTAAATTAATTGGAGATCGATAAAAATGGTTGATTGTCCAATGTGAGTCACTTTGCAACTGTCATCGCAATCCCTGTCTTCAGTTGGATTTACTAAAAGTGTCACGTCCTTTGAATGCAATATTAAAGCATTTACATATTTCATCTCTGCTCAACGTGCTTATGAATTTTTGATAAACTCCGAGAAAGTAAGATTAGGACGATGTTGCTTAAATAATCGGCGTACAGTTGGTCACACAGAAGAAATTACTTATTCATTCACGTTTTGGTTCAGTCGTGCATTTGCTTCAGAAAATAAATAAAAAGATCCGCAGAATATTGCAATCGCACGCTACTACTAAGGAGATACTGAGGTAATAGTCAAACTCTAACGGAATTATCTATTTTATGTCTATTTTTTTATGTTCAAACATTTTCTCTTTTAAATCTAATCATCAGTTTCAATTTTTTTCAATTTTTTACAGCAAAAAATTAAAAAAATTGCACAACTTAAATAGATTTATAATGTACTTTTAATTTATCTTATTTTATTCAGTTACCTTTTAAATACACAATCAAACTTTTACAATCAAATTTTAAATATATAATTAAACTAAAAATATCTATTCACATTTAAATAATTGATTTAAGAATATTATAGGATCTTTATAAGTACTGAAGCGTTTATAAAAGAAATAAACTGAAAAATATGATCTATGTGTACGTATGCAAGATACATGTACGTTTAATACACTCAGATCATATTTTTCTTTCTTTTAAGCTTCAAAGTTATAAACTCGAGCGCTTATAATACCTTTATATATTATTTACGTATAGGCAGATACTTTATTTTTTTATTTGGAATCACTTATATTGTGCGAAGAAGAATAACCTACGTGATAAAAAGAAACTATATATGTATAATTCAACAACTTTTTGTGGTTCTCCATATGTAGTTTTGTATCTTTTTACATTTGGCGTATTTTCTTTTGTTTTAGGAAATAATTTTCACAAGTAAAATGAAAAAAAAAAATCGAAAAATGCTTTTGTCGGTGATATAAATGATTCCAGCATCTCTTTAATTTTTAAATGCTTTTTCATGGCATACCCAGCTATTTTTCCAATGCTTTTCCCATTCTTTTTTCATTGCTTACAATTCTTTTATTAAAGATATAGGTATACATTTGCTTGTACCTTATATTCCTTAATATCTAGTGTTTCAATCAAAAAGAAATTTTTATACAATATACAATCACATATTAATGTATTTTCTTAATGAGGCGTTTAAAAAAATTTTTGATTATTCAAATATCGTTACTCCCTCGTTATAGGTCGATTTAATTATCTGAAAGGAAATAAAAAGATAAAATGGGAGCGGGAAAAATACAAGGAGAAAGATTATCAGATGAAAATGCTAAAATTTACATTTTCATAAGTAGCATGGGAAATCGGGCAAGAGAGATTATGCGAAGGAGTAAAGTTGACATCAAATTTTGTGAACCAGCGAGAGGTGGGCGTTATGTAATCGGTACACCCCCGGTTTCGCTACATTCTCTACATTTTCGTCGTTGCGCCCACGTGCGAACGTGTTGCACAAAAGCGCAGTTAAACCGCGATTAAAGGTCGGTCGGCCCACCCGATTCATCGCAAATACACTGTTCAAATATAATACTTCAGCAATATGAAATCCCAAAGTTTCAGCCCCGAAATTCCATTAGTTGAAAACAAAGAAATTGCATCGCAACCGGGGCTGCGGTAACACGAACGTTTGCCTTAAAAGGCATATTATCGGTACGCGAATTTCTTGCGGAAACAAAGAAATTAAAACGAGGATGAACACGGACGAGACGTTACATACAGATTTTTTTTTCAAACTTTTGGAAACCGATGTCGCCGTTGTTCTTTGACAAAACTTGTGTTTCAAAGTTAATTACTTGGGCTCAAAAACGTTCTACTTCCAAGAAGGCATGAGGAAGGCATAGGAAAGAAGAACTGGAGTTTTTAAATTGCTCGCGGTAATACGTAAGACTGCGCACCGCGTAACTTTGCTGTAAAGGCATCCCGAGCGATGCCGAGTATTGAAAGACGTAGATCTTCGTGTTGATGGAAATAAAGAAGCTACGAACAAAATTACGCTCACGCGATGTTCGTTCGAATTTCTGAAAACTACTGTCTCTACTCTGAAAACTACTCTGCGATTCAGAGTCGCGTTTCGAATTAATTATTTGAGAAGAAAATGTTTCACTTTCATAAAGGATAAGGAATGAAACGATGAGATTTTATGAGATGATGTACGAACAGTAAAACGTAGAACATTGAAGGAGAACACGAGAAAAGGCTCCTAAGGAAAGTCGTGAATCTTTCAGCGAGACGGCTGACCCTGTTGGCTCTTGCACACGTTATCCCTATATCCTTTATCGCGCAGAGCTTGACTATCTCTAAATATTGCTTTACGCTGGAGAATAATTCGTTTCATCCACACGTTATAAAGAATAAAAAAAAAGGAGAAGAACGTTCGCATTGAGAGATAAAAATTGTTGCAATTATCATAATGTAACTATAATTTAGTCATTTTTTTTTGGGATAACTATATATTTATGAGCAGAAGAAATAATAACCTGCTCGTTATTGAAAACTGCAACATAAATTTTAATAATAAAAAAATCGCCAGAAGCGAGCTCATAAAACAGGATGTTAATAATAATAGTCATACATTTGTAGTTGTTTTAACCATACAAACATAGTCAATTGTTCCATTCGCTAAATATTGGTCTTCATTCATGTGATAATTATGCATGCATGTGCGTTTGTATAATATTTGCTAATATTGGTGTGCATTGGCCATGTCATTTGGAGTTACATTAATAATAATCACATACACTGTTTGAAAATCTTCAATATTCTCTTAACAAATCTCTTTCGATTGTTATTACCATATAAATAGCAAGTGAATTTAAGAAAATAATTATATTCACTATAATTGCGATTGCATTTATTGAATAAAAATGTTTAATTTATTTGTTATTTATATCTTGATATAAATAATTTTTATTATATTAATGTTTGAAATTATTACAGTTTACAATAGAATTTTTTTATGATTGAGAAAATATATGTAATTATTATTACTAATTATAGTAAAAATAATTACAAAAATGGAGCATCTAACCATAATTATTTTACCATGCAATTGTAGTTACAAATATCAAATACTTTTCTTTTAGTGCGAAAAAACAAACAAAGCGTGTTTTAATATTTCGAATATTATAAACATTATGAATATCATGATGCGCGTGTAATATAGAGATAAAAAAACATTATCATCTTAATTTCAGTTACGCACACGGAAAAAATAATTTTGTTAAAATTTAGCTAGATATCTGATATAAATCTGATAATAATTATGTTGAACCAAAATAATTACATAGAAATGACTAAAGCATGATAAGTAAGCTACAAAAGGTTTTGACATTTTAGCAACCAGTTTGAGTGTCCTACATAATCATTTTGATGATCCAATAAAATTGTTTTCAAATCTGTTCTAGCTGAATTTTTAGGTACAGCAAAACCATCCTTTCTGTGCACTGAAGCCTAATCTCTGTACTCTCCAAGAATTATGCGATATATTTCTCATGTCAGTTGCAAAGGAGAGTAGATTTCAGATAGAAGGGGAAACAGTAATTTATAGTCGTCCATTGTCGAGAAATTAGTACCTTCTCAAAGTAAATTACGCTCCACTGAATGTTGAATCACCATAAGTAAGTAAATTAAAAAATGTTGTAACGGAGCACCTCGTTATGCGTTAAGACCAGCAATCTCATTCTTCTTGTCGACCACACTATCGTCCTTATCTCGACCCCGCAATTTCAACGGACATAAACTATTTAGAACAGATCTCTCGTCGAAAAGAAGAAGCATTTGAATTAAATTCTCTGTGCATTACAACGAAATTCCATCCTATATATTCTACTCTTCGAAAACTGAAAAACCTAACGTAATTCTGAACGAGTGAAAGATCATTCCAACAAACTGCTTTTACTAGTATGCTTTTGTTGAAATTACGGCTATTATTCTATGTAAAACACAGAATATTCGTGGACAAATAAGAATGAATAATTTCAGAGAAACTTCACATTTTTCTTGAAAATATCGCAATGTAGAAATGCGGTTGGAAATGTATATTGCACCGGAAGGAAAGGAATAAATCTTCAGAGAGAGCAAGCACACCGGCGCATCCTCGTATTACATTTCGTCTGATTGATTTATTCTCCGGTTTCGACGGGAATTGCGCCCGCAAATGGGGCGCTCAAAGATCGGTAGAACTACCGTAAACAATAAAGCGTATCCTGAACGAGAAATGAGCAACGAAGGTGGAAATGAAAAAAATTGCTAAATGTTCTAGAAATAGAACAGAAAGATTGATATAAAAAATTGTGGACATTTTTACTTGATTTTTGCAAAGAAATAACCTTTAATACATATATGATTGGGTCATATTCATATCTTCAGTCTTTTTTTTTCTTAAAATACTAGAAATGCTTAAGAAATACCTAATAGGAATAAATGATAGTCTATATTCTTTCTATAGTCTGTATTCTTTTGTTAAAAAAAAACTTTGACATCTAAAAACAAGTTTTCTGAATTACCCCCGTATTTCTGCGTGTCTTCCGACGAGGATGTTTTGGAAATTCATTTTAGGATATGAAAGATCCATTGTGTGTAGAATATAATTCTTTTTGCAACTAACAAATTTTTATTTTTTTATTTTTAATTAATTCTCGTTTACATTGCAAAGATTTCACGAAAAAAAATTGAAAATGAAATTATTTATATTGAATATTATAAATAATATTTAAAAAATATAAAATTCAAAAATATTCAAATCAATTCAAAAATGTTTTTTTCTAATTAATTGTAACTTTTTGTAACGCAATATCAATTATAAAAATGCATTATTTAAAATGTAAATACAATAAACATTCAATTTATATCCATTTATGCATTATAAAAAAGATCAACTTCAAATTATTCAATAACTAAATTTTTTGGTCAGTTGACACTAGAATTATTTTTTTCTTTTGTAATTTGAAATATCAACTTTAAGATATTTAAACATTTTTGCTTTAAACATTTTGGTTTAAAATTTTTATATGAAAAAGTGAATTTTTCTCATTTTGTTGACTATAATTAATCATAACATTTATATAAAATTTTTTATAAATATATAACTAAAAATATTTTCTAAAGATGTCAAAATATATATAAAAATTATTTAATAATTCTTATATACTTTAATATAAAAATTACTTAATAATTTTTATATACTTGTAAAAGTGGCTAAAATTAACTCAAGACACAAAAACATCGCGTGTATTAAGGATTAATATTATACAATCAAGATGCATTGGAAAGAAATTTCTGAATTACAAGTAAAATTATTGACTCAATTATTTTGATACTTTTTGAAAAATTATGAAATGCTTATGTATAATCTTTACATCTTTGGTCCCATTCGACAATTTTTCATCTCTAATCCGGCGATATTAAATTATTACATTGTATATACATATAATGCGTGATGACTGATTTATTTACATATACACAGAAAAATACATACTGTGTACAATAATAATTACTTGTTTCAAATATTTCAAAAATTTATGTTTCTACAAATCTACCATAAGTTCATCACAAGCATCAAGTTATTCAAAATATAATTCTAAATACTAATGGATTTACTTCAATTAAGATTATTAAATTAATTAAAACAAATTCTCGATTTACTTATTAATAATATATCAAGCTGCCTCTTCGATCGATATTATAATATTCTTTAAAAAAAAATAAATTTTTGTTTTGAATAATAATGAGTTTTTCTAAAATTTATAATAAGTATACTTTAAAATTATTATCAAGAAAATATTCTTTGTTAAAGATAACTTTTATTTAAAAGAAAGAAAGTAATCACTTTTCTTAGTAATAGAATGACATTTTTCTATATGTGTATCATATAGTAATATATCTTATGTTATGTATATTAAGTATATTATGTATAATTATTTTATGTATTAAGAATTAAGTATCCATTTGCGGTGCATTGCATTTTCCCGTATCAGTAGATATTTATAAAAATTGCGAGGACGCGCGTTTTATCCGCAGAAAATATGTAACGCCCACCAACCGGAACATCATATGTCAAAGGAACTTGGAATCTCTCCCGCGTTCGTTGCGGAATTATCATCATGTAGACGTGGTGCACCCTCAAGAGGATTTTTTTTATCTTTTCATATACTTGCGATATGTCTTTTCATATATAGGTCCTAACTTTGGTTATAGTCCATCGACGAAATTATGCCACGTTCCTAGGTGGAATTCAAATTGAGAATGTACGTGACGCCCCGGATCGGATGTAATGGCAAGTGGCAAGAGTTTACGAGCAAGATCGTAAAGAAACCGGAGTCGCTCTCGCTTGTACCAGACCACAGACTATGCCTACATCTTCGTGAAACCCAACACCGCTCTGCGGAACACCTCTAAAAGGGTCTTTCTTCTTTGTTCTAACTTGCGAAGCGGCGACCGAATCCCTTTCCATCTCCGCGCTTTCCTCTTCGATCTTGTGCTAATATTTGGCAGACCGGAAGATAAATTGTCGCAGATGGGATAGAGTTATGGACGGAGTTCACGCGTAATTTAACAGAAGGAAATTTAAAATTACGTTATGACTGGAATGATTTCTGATTTATTCGTCAGCATATATGTACTCGCTATAAAAAAATCATCTGTACTCTCTCTTTGAGGCAATATATAAATTTCTCTTCTATCTCACATATTAGTTTAACAACAATAACTTTCTGTAAGATAAATAAGATAAAGATTTGTTAAATTAACGATCCTTACAAAAATCTAATACTGGCTAATTTACTGAAAGACAGTAATTAATTACTTATATTTGGAGTATTAAAAATTAAAATTAATATTTACTACTGAAAAAACAATATTAAATAAGTAATTAATTAGTATCTTTTAGTAATAAATAATGATCAGTATCAAATTTCTGTAAGAGAAGAGAGACCAAACAAGTGCACAATTAACGTTTTTAAAAATACTCCTTTTGTCTTTTCTAATTTATTCTTTTTATATTTTCTCATATATTATATTTTTTACATTTCATTAAAGCAGTACGTGTGTCCTTTGTGAAGAAAGACACGCGCTATCTCGCAAAGAATTGCGAGTCATTAATTTTAGCGACGTTTCAGCGACCACATCGCCGGTAGTACGATCACGGTAGTAAGGTCGATCCGTCGTCGCGAGATTAAACGGTTGCGGCAAGTCAGCCTGGCCTGTCGTGAACAGGATGCTCTGCGAACTGTGTGACACGTAGGCATCGCGATCTGTAAAAGTCAAAGGTACCGGCTCCGGCACGTGCCAGCGCGCCGATATCGTAAACTATCGATACGGGAAAGACTCATTCCAAGTGAATGGACGTAAATAATTCTCTCGTCGAATTAAAACCAGTAATAGATGCAGTAACAATATCAGTGGAAAAACGAAAGCAAGCGCAAGGTATGTAAAAGGTATTAAAAAATTCGCTGAAATCAGATAAGGCCATTGAATAATTGGGTCGTTGTATATGTTAAATATTTATACAGAGACGTGGGTATAAACCGAATTAAACGTATTGATTCGGATAAATTTATCGAACAACTCTCTCTGCACTACACCGCACCGATGTTATTCTACGTAAATCATCGGAAATTCGGACCCGGCGCGCGGGTATTCGGATTGCATTGTTTCACGTACGTGAGCCTCACATTTCCTCATTAGAACACTATCACTTTTCTTGATATCCTAAATTGACGGAAACGTCATTAATTACGATTCCCACAGATGCGACGCATAATATGGGCAATAAAACGGTACACGAAGCCATTCCATAAAACAAATGAATTTCTGGTCCCGTCGACTGCTCAGTCACCATTCATTTTAATTCGAGTGTGACATCGTGTCATATGGCGATCGTTGACGAAGCAGGATGAAGCTGGAAAAAAAGAGCTTGACGTTTTGCACAGTGCACGAAATAATGACAAGCTGGTGCGGTTTGTTCGCCACTCGAGACGCACAAAAATGGTCGATATCGTATACGAATGCATACAATATATACGTTGTCGTATTACAGTATCACGTATCATCGCGGACGTTCTCTCGGATCGTATAACGTCGACTACAGACAGTCACAAAAGTGGATAAAGGAAAACTTTTATGTTATCGCACAAAATGGATATGTAACATTTCAGTAGCATATCAGTAGAGAGCAGACTATACTACAATAATAAAACTAGAAACAGGACCATTTATATAAATACATCAACTAAATAGGAGAAACGTTAAACTAATTACAGTCAAATTAGTTAGATGTTAGAATACATACATATAATTAATTTGCTTTTTTAATGAATTTATCTCAGAAATATGACTGTGCGCTGATTACTTTCGAACTTTCAACACAATATCTGAAATAATAATCCCCTCAAATTTAATTATATCATTGATTTCATGCTATTAACATTTTAAAACCTGTAAAGAACTTAGACTAATAACGTTGAAGCAATTGAAATAAATTAATGTAAAAGATATATAATGATAGAAAATACAAGGAATTTATTATTTTAAGAGAAATATAGATAGTCGTGTTTAAAAAATAAATAAATATTATTTATAAAAATCTTAGAGAGAAAGAGACAATAAGAATACATTTTTAACATAAATAAAAAATCAAATCTCTAAAAAAGTAAAGAGCGAAGAGATGCGAAGAAGCATTACTTAAACTTGGTGAGTTACTTATCATCTCGTCCCATAATAAAATGAAAAATTGTATTAAAGAGAATTTAAATATCTAATGTTGTGCAGCAAATGCGCGCGGAGCTGCTATCGCGAAACACGTCGAATTTTCTTCAACAAAGTAGCGCGATATAAACGCCAGAGGCGGAGAACAAAAGAGGAAAATAAAAACGAGGGAGTGAAAAAGAGATCTGCTCGGGACGAAACGCCGGGATTGTCGGATCTGTTTTTACAGGCAACCTGGTTCGGACAGGTTTTTAATTTATTTCCCTTGAGATCACGGGGAGCGTACGAATTATATGCTTGGCATGGAGAAACGGGGATAGTCCGAGCAGAGTAACTTCCCCGTCGATACGCGCATCTTTTGCATATCAATCGCTAATGATTCACATGTTATTCTTGACGCTTCGAGCAATTTTTCAGTTATAAGCGATATACGCGAACCGCCATAGCACGCATTATTGTACTTAATATTTTTATCTTTACAATTCTTCTTTACAATTTCAACACAATTCCTTTTTTTTTGCACCAAATAAAGAAGACTTTTCCTATTGTACACATATCATTTATATACTTCACTTCTTTTTCCAAAGAAATTATATAAAAAATTATATAATATCTATTTCTTTGTATTCTTTGGAGTGGAACCTTACTCTAAATAATGAATTTTACTCTTAACTTTAGAGTAACTATCAAATAATTTAAAGATTCAAGGAACACATCATAGGAGAAGTCAAAACGACCTTATTTTAACGTCATAAAAATCGAAATAATAACTTTTTTTCACAAAATTTGATTGTTTTATTGACGTTAATAAAGTCATTTTAATTTTTTGTTGACTTTTGTGGTTCTTTGGAGAGTAATGTTATTAAATAAGAAAAACTTTGGTCCAGTCCGAATAAATTTAATCCAAATTTTAAAAAAACGTGCTGTTTGGACAGGGTTAAAATGTGAGTCAAAGTTATCCCATTTTATGGTACGCGAAAATATATTTAGGGGTCAATTATCGTATTATCGATTTACACTAAATTACATAAAGTCAAGTCAGATTCTCCTATCTGGAAATGGTTCTGCAGATAACCACCCAGCATGCAAACGTATTCGAAAACAAACGGTGTAGACTCTCGTTTTTCACTGGGCTTCGCTCTCTATTTCTCCCGACAGTCATCCGAACAGTATCCCGATATCCCAGGGCTCTATCTCGCGCTATCGATTGCTGCAGACATCGCCGTCACCGCGTCGCATCGCGTCGCGTTGTGTCGCATCGCCTCTTCCTGTGTCTGTGCGCGATACGAAGTACATTTTCCATCGTCGTTCTACCTGCTAGCGATCATTGTCCTTTACATCTGTCGAGCCGACTTGGTGCAACAAGTTTGCCATTGTCCCGCATAACTGTTGTAAGCCGCGGGTGGAGAATCCCTTGACCGGATCTCGGTGGCGGCGACCTTGCGCCTCGAACGATTGGAATTTCACGCGAATTGTCGGGATCTTCCCTTGTCATGATGCGTTATGATATTCAGAACTTTGTTATAATACCGTCAATAGATTGACGGTAGAGAATGATGAAAATATGAAAGAGCGAAAAAAGTTTGAATATTTTCTTTTAATTGTATATATTTCAACATTTTGAAAATATTGATAAATGTACCAGTTAGTGGACAGTTAATGAACATGAACCAATTATTAAACGAAATAACAATTTTAAATATTAAGCTTTATATATATATATATATACACAGAGAAAAGATTTTTTTTAATTAAACAAATTTTTATGCATTGAAATAGTCCAACCAAATGGATGTTTAAATTAAGAATATGATTATTTAAATTATTTGAGCATTGAAATTAAATTTTTTTCCAATTAAATAAAATACGTTCCTTTTAAAATTAAATTTGTTTCAATGAAACAAGTGTAAATAGAACTTTCGAGTCCAAACAAATCTTTTTTTCTGTGTATGACTCTAAATAAAATTCATTGTTTATAACAATTTAATAAGACGATTTATGACAATTTAAAATAAACTTTTAAATTCTTATAACTTGTCTTAATTTTTAAAAGAAAATTTTAATCATTTGTCCAATAGTTGAATCGTGTCTACTGCAGATACATTTAACTAGTACTTTTATTAGTAATTTTCTGTCGTCAAACGGACGTTTACTGCGTTGCAAATAAAAATGTTTTAAAAAGTTAGCTTTGTCAGCTACATCTCTTTTTCTTTTCATTGTGTAAAGAATGTTCTCTCTTAATACTTTAAACAAATATCAAAATACCGCAGTATGCGATTCCATCTGTCGTTGGCACGGAGCACGAGTGCCAGGGCGAGGGGGTCAAACCTATGAAAGTAGCTGGAAAAAGACACGCCGAGAGGGCTTCAGCCGAGAGGGCTTTTTCATCCTGTCTCCAACCTCTCATTGCTTTTTTCTTTTCGTTATCCGTGATGAGAATCGTGCGACAAAGGCTGCTGGCGTTAATACCGCGGCGTTACGAATCACCATTGTTGCAACAATCCTTTGTGTTTGGAATTATTTATATGGAATTTGTAAATCGAATAAACGAGATATTGTATTGTTTTGAAACGGAAATTGTAAAACATATAACTCTCACGTTTTAATTGACCTCTTATCGAATTTACATCTTCCCGGAGTTCAATACCTCTTATTATCTTTTAACGTTTATTTTACGTCATTTTATTATTTCTAAATTTTTCAGTTTTATTTAATCTTACGCAAAACTGTTCTATTAGAACAATTCTGTCTATTGTAAAAACTAGTTCTCTTATATCCATTTCTACCAATGTAGATTAATTTTAATCTCAGTTTAACTAACTCATTATTTTCTTTTTAATTCTTAGAACTAGAAACAAATAAAAAGTAAGTTAAACCAAGATTAAAGTTAATCTACGTTGAACGGGATTTAGATTCTGTACATTTGTTGTATACGTCGTACTTACCCCGCTCCAGCCATAGGGGAGGAAACCGCTATGCTCGGACCAATTGTTGGGATCCACGTAAAACATGCCCGCCGCCATGACGAAAACCCAAACGGCGAGATTGATGGCGTTCAGCACGTTGTTGAACACCAGCGACTTCTTTACCCCTGCCGCCATTAGCAGCATCATAAGTATCGTGATGACGAACGCGAGAAAATCTGGCGGCCGTCCTGGAACAAATGTGATTCGAAACTTTAACAAGTCATGATTATTGTTTATCTTATATGAGTGATGAATGTGTCAGTTTGGAAATACGAAAAAATCTAAAGACCATCCTAGAACAATCGCGTGATTAAAAATAGCAAGATTCGTTAGAAATGCAGAATTATTCTACATAAAAGATGAATCTGAGGAGAATAAAAAGAAACAACTCGTAAATGAAATAAGACGCTTAGTTTATAGAAATGCTCTATTTCCTTAAAAATATATTTCCTTTAAATATGTTTTTTTTTTCAATCAATGAAATTTAATTGCCAATTTACTTAATTTTTAAAACTAAAATTGTAATTGAAAAATGTTAGCTGTATGAACGTCAAATGCATGCATATATATATTTTACGTCGATAATATGTCGAATGTGCCAATTTAATTAGAACTTTTTCACATTAAAGTTTTTTCATGTAGAATTTTTTCTGCCTATTTTAGAACATCATTCAATTCTTTACTCGTGAATAAGATTCGTGGAGCCAACAGAATTGAATTAACAGGTCGTTAATTCTATCGATCATTTCGTTACAAGGAACATGTGTGCGGAGAAACTTTCAATCGGGAATTAAGTAATGTATTAGCGAACGATTGATATGTTCGAACGGCAAAAACCGTTGTACTCGCTAACAATGAAAAAAAGTATCTAAATGCCCAGGATTTTTACTCGTCAAATTACTCGGATCTCCTCCTCTACGCTTCGCTCGAGCACGTTCCTGTGACAGCCAAACGCGGAAGAAATTCCCGAGGCGGAAATTCTTCAACAAGTGAAGAACGGACGTAATTCATGCGGTCGGAGATAATCTGACGATTCATGAGCTAGAGAAAAAGCAGCGATTTTTCCAAGAAGCGCTCGGGAAGCTCGCCGCTTTCATTCAAGTGTCCGACCGAAAAACTCGATTCTGTAGAAAAAATCAAATAAGAGATCGCCGATAGAAATTCATGCTGCTGCGAAATGAATGAATTCTCGATACATATTCGGGAATTATAGAATAAATTATAGAATAAATTTCCACTAACTTACATCGGTAGCCTCTGTCTACTTTTTACGGAAAAAAACGATGGGTTGTGTTGATAGCATTACCGTGTATATAAAAGAAGAGACGTAAACCGCGTCAGAAAGGATAACTCCGCATCGTGATGAATAAAGATTGCCACATTATTTAAAACGGAAGAAAACAATCTGCTCGAGAGACTTTCTTAAGAAAAACTTGAGAGATGGCTGATTAATTTGTCCTGACTCCGTAGCGGCTCTTCGGAGTTGCTATAAATTCCTCGTCCTAAAATTTCATAACTTTTCCCTGATTTCCAGACAAATGATTTTCCCTAACTTTCAATAATACTTCAAAATTTTTTGTATCTTCGTTCTGATTTCGAAACCGTTAAATATTTTGTTGAAAGAGCAATTTAACATAGTAATGTAAGTTATTATTAATGTTGCTGACACTGCTTGCATTTAATTATCAAGTTGGTACACTATAAAAAATAGTGATGTCACTGTAAAAAAAATGTCAGCGTGGATTTAACATTCCTGGTGTGAATTTAACACCCAGGTGGTGTCTAACTAATTCTCACTGTGTCAATATTAACACCAATGTCGATTTAACACCATGCATTTTAAATCCATTCCATGATGGTGTCGATAACACCAGAGATTTAAAATCTACACTACATTGATGTTAATATTAATACCAACTCAGTGAGAATTACATAGACACCACCTGAGTGTTAAATTCACACTAGAGGTGGTAAATCTACGCCGATATTTTTAGAGTATAGTATTTCAAAACTGCGCAAGTATGACGTATCAAATCTTCTTTAAAAATGAAGAATTTTAATTTTCTAGAAAATTTTGCAAAATTCCTTGTCTTTTCTCTGATTTTGATCGTTTTCGATTTCCTTAACATTTCCTTGATTTCCAGTTTTGTGGCAATCCTATAAGGCTTCTAAAATCTCCCTTCGAATTGCGAGATAAAAAATTCGCACTACATTATTCTATAGCAAGCAACGTAAAGAATCAGATGCATTGGTATGATCTCGATTCGCCAGTCCTGTTGCTGATTCATTTCCTTTACAGCGTCAATGCACAGGCTATGCGCGCAAACGAAAGAGGCAATTTTCGACCGAATCAAACGGTTTTGATCACTCAAGCGACCCGCTCGATCTGTACGTTGGCGAACACGTACGTTTGTATGCAAATACAATCGTCGAACGATGTGCAAAATGCATTGCCGGTTGAAAGACCGCGATCAAACACATAGACAAGTATAGATAAACGCAAATACAAATTTTAACAGTAATTAACTCGGTGAATTTCGCGATGTAAATACGAAATGATCAAGTACCGAAACCCTAATCCTTAAAATATGGTGTGACATTTATTCCAAATAATTAAGTGTTTATTATTATTAATTGTACTTTAAAAACGTACAATAAACTAAATATATAAAATAAATATTTATCTTTCATTAAAGTTAAATGCGTCCCTATATATGTACAGAAACGAAAGCTTGCAAATGATCAACTTTAATTGCTTATAATTTAAAAATTATTGCAACTATCAATACATCGTTCAAGTGTAATTACTCTCGCTCTCGATTTCTATTGATTCTCATTAAACCCTTTTGAACAGAAATCCTTTGCTCGAAAAGACTGAAATGTGCGATTTGTGGCGGGATAAGCTTTGAAAGTCCAACAGAGTTCTAGTTTCTAGAACTTAAAAGAAAATCAGATATCAATATCAAGACAGATCTCTTACAGCAAGACTTCAAAGCTTAAGAAAATTATACGGAAAGTCGATCATCATAAAACGAGTCGATCCGAGTATCGCGATTCGATGCAATTGTACTCGACAATGAAATCTCAATTACGAAGACGCCTCTGTCACGACTATTATTACACTAGTATTTAATTCCATGGATCAAACATGATCCCGTAACGAAGAAACTTTCCAAGGATGATGTCGGCTCAGAAGACGCGAAGGTAATGTAAGGAAATCCGCGTATAGAATGCCGATCACGAACATAAATGGCAATATAGACGAGATCGCAAGCTTTGGGATTTATCTCCACGAAATGGAGTGCATGCCTGCATGTCGGCCTCGATATCGAACGGCTTTGCTCGCGTCCGCAGACATAACAATCGATAACAGCGCACATAAGATGCATTGTATCATCAAACTTGACGAGGAAGCTTGTTCTCTTAGGAATTGTCCTTCAAAAAAACATTTTTCAATGCATCTCCCTTGAGCCTTGATTTTCTCGTTTCCACAAGTCGCGGTAATATCGAGAAGTGTGAAGTACAATTAGCAAACACGATCTTTCTCTCTCTCTCTCTCTTTCTATATCTCTCACACACTTTCTTTAAACTGTCATATAGAAATAAACGTGCTCCAGTAACTGTGACACTCTTTGCATGAGCACGACCGCATTATTGGATAAGTTCAATGATACCGTTATCTACAACGACGCCGTCGAGTATAAGCCGCGCTGAAACTAGAGTTCTGATTAAGTATTCCCTCTAACTGCCGGTTAACGATCGCGAGAACAGTGTCAGGAATAATTTTACGAGGCAATGTCATCTACGAGCCGTGTTATATCTCTTGCTGGTCCTGCGAGGCTTCCGTTCTCCCGTAGACTATTCTCGGAAAGATATAATATTGACGAGACAAAAAAGGATAAGAAATTAAACAAATCGTTTAAGAGAGACCGGGGATCGTTAACATTTTAGAATTTTGGCAATCGACTTTTTGAACAATTAATCACTCTGTTTAAACTATACTAAAAGCGAACTTTTCTGATTTTTCTACACTCTGAAAGAAAACTTATTAAATTTTAATACATATTTTTTTGAATAATAAATACTTACAGCAAAATTTACTCAATAAAAAATGATAGTTAAATTATAAATTAATGATTTTTGTATCAAATAAATATATGTTTACATTGAGAGAGAGAGAGAGAGAGAGAGAGAAGTAAATATTTACTTAAAACTATTCAAACAAATATTTAGTATTTTTTTAGTGTACAATATAATTTTATGGCGGGAACAATCTTGTATATTGTAGTTTTCTTTTGGAGTAAATGAAGTACAAATATACTGTACATTGTAACCAGCGTAATAGTATGATATTACGCTGGTATCTTTAATAGTATAGTAAATTAACATCACGGCGTAAAATAGTTGTACGACAAACTCTATGTTGAATTAACTAAAACATAATAAAAATAAAAAACTGATCGTAGATATGTACACACTTTTTAATATTTTAAAATTATTTTGCAATGATCGAATAGCAAGATGTTGTTGCAAAAAAAAACACAAACATAAATTGTACTAGATTAATTTGCTTCAATACAGAAATATTAAATATAAAACATTTTGTTAAAGCTAAGTTGTAACTAAATGGTACATACTTCTCATGCATGAGTAGTAACAGGTCAAGTTAAAGGGATTCTAAACCGAAGGCTGAACTTGATCAAAGTCGATAGTGCAGACTATTTTATTTTCAAATTCCATAATAGTGACATCTCTGATTCTTACATTATATTATATCTACTGGAAAAGACATTACAAATGTTAAAAAAGATATCAGAAAGTATATTTTGCAGAAAAAACCAAATATAATGCTATAAAAAAAGAAGTGAAATCAAAATAATATTTCAAGTATCTTCATTTAAAAAATTCTCCGAGCGGCATCTTGAAAGCATTCTTATGATGTGGACGTCTTTTGGACATTCTTTAAGATGGTGTTGTATGAGATAATCTCACAATTATAATATACTACACAAAGTATGGATGATATTTGAAGTGTATTAAGTATAACACATTAAAATGAGAGAACAAAATGCAATAAATAGCATTATAAGAGGCGCAGAAATTGAAAAGGGATTTTTATATCGTTAACAAGTAGAAAATTGTAGAGATAAAAAAATTATAGATTTACTCTCTCAAGCTAAAAGACATTAATATGAAATTTTGAAACGTTCATAAAAAACTTGCCTTCTCTTAAATCAGATATGTCTCTTTTTTATTATAATATTTGTTTAATTTGAATAAAACTTAGAGGAAAGAGTCTGTGTTATCAAAGAAATATATTTTGTGGTAATTTTTTTCCATTACTTCTCTCGCCATAAATACATAAACGGACTACAACATGCTTCTTGTGTCATCGAAAATCTCGATTTTCCCTATTTTAAAAAGGACATGCGTGTCGACTGTAAATTTCCCATTTCTTTCCGCAAAAATATATACATTACAATAATACGTACATTATCCTAAATAATACTAACTCTGAAAAACGTTATTCTTTGCTTAAAATTCAGTAGATATTTATTTAAGATTCATTAATTCAGTTACACCGTCGCGTTAAATTTGAAATTGAAATCGTTGATATATGCATCGAGAAGCGCTGCAGAATTAAAAAGATCGAAGTGCTATCTTGCTAATCTAGCAAATAAGATGAACGCTCGGATTAAGGAACGATCTCAAGGATTAAACTCTCCTCTCAAAAAGCTCGATGGTAGCAGATAGACTACGAAAATACGAAGATGACACGGAGGAAACAGAAAGGGTTGGCTACGGCGCGCGGCGTCCAGGTGGACAGGTTAAAAAGCGTCGAAGCGTGTGGTTCGCAAACCGGTTCGGATCGATGAGGTCCACAGGTGCCAGACCTAGTCTCATCCGCGCAAGCGCCCCTCTTGCACCCCTCATGCTTTTGTCCTCCCTCCTCCGCACGCCGCCCAGCTTTTCAACCCCTCAGACTCTCCTCCACCACAGCTCCATCCGTTCTAACCCTCTCCCTCCTCCCGTTCGTCCGACGTTTCTCCAGATCTGTCCCCTACCACTCAGATTTCCCTCTACGTGCAATGTGCACCAACAGTAAGGTGCATACCAACCGCAAAACCTGCGTGAAGCCGAGATATCTGCGTAAGTTACGCACGGAACGTGCGAACTAACAAGTTACACGTGTTTGATAAACATCATTTAAGGGATTATCAGCGGATTAGAATTTCATGGGATTGACGAAATCATGAGAATTAACGGATTTGAATGAACTTTGAGAGATATATATTGGAATCCGACGTTTCCGAAACTTGATATGAGAGATGTTTCTGATGAAGGAGAGAAAAAGTCGAAAAGACTTACGAAATTAAACCTTATCGTATTAATACAAAGGG
Organism: Acromyrmex echinatior; assembly: GCF_000204515.1. The sequence goes on along the minus strand of NW_011627104.1, from coordinate 1,737,645 downwards.
CCAGAGAAAAACTTCCGAAGATATCTAGAAAAGGTTTATAGAAGATTAGGAAGATCTCTCAATATCCACACGATATTTCTTTCTTTTCGAATTTTTATGATTATTTGGAGTGATAAAAACGACCAATTCTGGAGTGATGCGCGAATTTGTTGTTTTATTTCAATCGAATCACGAATTACATCGTTTCGCCCGTATTGGTTTCATCGAATATTTCGCTGAATTTTCATCGTTCCAAAAATATTTTCAAAATTAATTTGACCGACTCTCGACATGAAATATCGCGACGCAATTTGGCTCGCGCGTGAACAATTACAAGTTCTCATGTGCGTTGCAAGCGTAACAGCTGGCTAAGTTGCAAACTCATCTGCAAATGTCTGCACAATGAGCGAGAAAAAGTTAATTAAGGTTGACCGGTTTTGCGACCACTTGCCGCCGTCGTCGTCGGCGCATCCGCTGTTCCTCCACTGGCGCAAGTGAAACTTTCCTCGCTGCCGCGACACGCCTGTGTAAAGAAGTTTGATAAAGGGAGCTAACCCCTTTGTACACCGAACCATTAATAATTTCAGCTTCCGGGACATTAGACAAGTAAAATGTTAGTCATTATATAATCATCTTTTCCTAATATCCTTCAAAGTATCTTCAATAAATACAATCTTCGTAACAATATTAATTTTCAATATTGATACTGCGGATATAAATCCACTTTATAGATAGTTTATCGAGTTTCCCAAGCAATTTGAATGTTTGCAATTTTTATCCAAAGGTAATATTACTTTTCAAACTAAACAGATATTTTCGCAAATTTGCGATAACTTTCTTTCTTTGCATTTTGAGAGGAAAGGCATGCGTGTTTAGATACGTAACTTAATCGGGTATATTCAACTGTACTTCTATACATCTAGCGTAGTATATCAAATTCTGAAAGAGCATTTTCTCTCTTGGGACGGAATTTACAAACGGTGTCAGAGTTAACATTTTTCGCATGTCGCGTGTATTAAAAAGACGATGAAGCTCGCTCGCCTTATTCTTATGAGTTTCTGAAATGCGAACGAAATTTATGAGACGCGCGGCATTTTCATAACGTTACGTGCGTTAATACCGTAAAAGTTCATTCTTACATGGAGCTCCTTTGATTGTATGGGAAATATGTCGTTGAGATAAAGTGCAATATCGCGAGAACCGTATTTAATTAAACTCTTCTTTTTCTTAGAAACGCAGGCTGGACGCAGTTAATTATTGATAATAATATAATCGCCGCAAGTGTTTGTAATTTAATATACTAAACTTTTTTGTTTAACGTTATTTTTATTACGAGAAAGCTTTCGAAAGTTTCAGTTTACTATTCATTGTCACGACGCAACGTGTTGTATAAAAGCATCATAACATGGGCAATATTACGTTCGGTGTTATAGTATTCTATTAATACCGATCACGAATATAATGAAAATCGATGATGTCTAACGTTAATCGATATTCATTAATAGTGAGAAGCGGAAATTGACGGAAACATTTGTTTTATTTTGATGGATCTGCTATGCGGGCAATTAATTAGACTCAATAATACTGAATTTATATTATATTAATTATTATTGAGCTCCAGCAAGAAATATCATGTTTTTAATTACACGGGTTAACAAGTTGCTACGATCGAACTGAATACGAGCAACACGCGATAAAATTTACAGTCCACGCAACACCGTCACGGCTTATCTTGTAAGAAAAATAATGAATATCGATCAATACGACAATGATAAAATCGATGGAAAAAGGTACGATGTTTCGTCTCAAGAATACAAAAATTGGCGGGAACGAAAGCACGAGAAAGATATCCCCCGTGAATTACTCCAAAAATTGACTGACGGAAAGAGGTTGATTCAAGCGGAAAACGTCGTAACATGAGAAATCACTCACGTCGCTCTTGAATCACTCGCTTTGGACGAGAGTAACGTCGGACTACTCTCTAACAATGCTGCACAAAAAGATTCAGACGTCAAGGAATTCCGGAGGAATTGGAGCGCAGAAAACTCTATAGCCTCTGGGAACGTTCGGAAGAGAAGTCTTCTGCAACATTATTAGTCTTACAGCAACGTTAATCTTATTACATTCACGTTTGATCGGAAGGTTTCTCGAAAAAATGTTGGCAAACGTCAAACTCATAACATGCAACATTTATTAGATGTGATATGATATTTATTGGAACGACCATGTATATGTATGTATGTCACGGAATAATGACGTAAATGCTTTTTTTCCCTTTCCTTACAAAACGAAAGAATATTATGCTAATTACGATTGTGTATGTAAAAATTTTTTTATCGTTAGATGAATTTTCTAATTATACATTCTATTGTTTTTGTAGCACAATAATGCGTTTATTTGCTAGCAGCATCATAACTAATTATAAAATTCGCAACGTTTCTCCATTATATCTTCCTCAAACATCGACGTTCACTTTAGAGAATATTGGCTTAATGTCGCTACCAAGCATCGCTGAATATTCATAAAACGGGCATATGACGTGAATTAGCTGGTCTACAATTTGCGCTCATATGCGATCGATCCGTTTCGCCTGTGGCTACGCGTGTCATAAATTAATGGACGAATCCCGGAGTCCTTCCCTTTCGGAGCACGTCTCGGAACCCTTAATCTCTTAATCTTATTAATAGATTCTTCGATCCTTCTTTAATCAAATCGAATTGCAACGTATGTTCAAATATAATATAATTAAATAACGTTATTGTTCGCTGAAATATCGAAAATTTTATTTTCGTAATTCAATTATCAATAAATTCAGTATTAAAAATTTACGAGAAAGACTCGCTATTTTTGTCTAAATTATTTGTAAAAAGAGCTCGAAATTTACTAAAAAAATCTGTCGCTAAAATTAAGGTCGACTCGAACGCTTCGTATATAAACGTCGGTCAACAAGGAAAAACGTGGCATACAGGTTGCCATCATGCGTTCTACCCTTTTTACACGTCGACGAAAAGCTTGTTCAGTAAATTAATTCGCTTTAGAAAATTGGATTGGACTCGGTTGAGCGTGACGATTTTTTTTGAATTAACAATCCTAGCAATGTCGCCATCTAGAAACGTACGAGTGTATATTTTGTTTGCCGAGTAGTTTTTCATTCGAGGTTATCGTCACTAATTATCTAACATGAAATCAGTGAGATTAATAAAATGGGAAAACCCCATTATTCATTCGCTTTATCCGCGAAGAAGTTAGAAGACATAAAAGTCGATTTTAATTACTTAGGGATCTACATGTGGCTTTCGTCGAGTAAAAACTTGAATAATTCAGAAATTAAAGAATAATCTCTTTATCTAAAAAGATTATGCTATTTTATATATTTTTTTATTTCTATTATGGTGTGAAAAAATTATTTTATTTTATGTATCTTTTTATTTCTATTGCTAGAGTTCTTTTTTCTCTTCTTTTTCTTTTTTCCGACAATTTTACTGATCAGTAAATACGTAAAAATTTTGTTGGCGAATTCTGCGAACATAAGCAACGCATGTAGTTCATGCGATACGTCTATCAAATCATCGATCTCTCTTGTCGTCACTTTATCGCAAAAAAACGCATAGAGAGCGTTTCGTGATCGAACCAGGGACAAAGGAGTCACGTCGCTAAACTCTCGGCAAGAAGGAACGGAAGTCTGCTCGTAAATTTCTACAATGTCGCTCCCAACGACGCTGGCGACTATGACTCGCCGTTTCACGATTTTACGAGCGACTGGAAGGGAAACTTTAAGGCTCACTGACGCGCGAAGAATAAGACCAAGGTGAACTCATATAAGACGTTTCAAAAGTTATATGTCTGAACGTTATGTTGAATTTAACATAGATTGTACATATTGAAAATATAGATTACTCAACAAGGACGTTTCATGGAGATATATGGTATATTCCAAATAATATTACAAAATACGTGAAATATTTCGTAAAATATTAAAAATAATGATTCCCAATGAGCAGAATGTCTAAAATCGACGCATAAAATATTTCATAAAGAATTCTGAATGATATCTTAAAGTTGTCTTATGCGTCGATTTTAGACATTCCGCTCACTGGGTTAGCCTACTTAATTTACTGCGTTTAAAGATCTAATTTCTTCTCCCAGTAAAATCTGCCATTTAAATTTGTTTGTTTCGAAGTGATTGATCTTTTGCATGTGTGAGCAGTGTCCGAAGTCAATACTCACCGAGTATGGTGCCAACGCTGTTGGCTATCGCCCCGGAAATAGCACCGTTCGCCAACGCATCCAGGCAGGCGCTAAGGGCGCACGCACACGCACTCGTACCTATAAGGTACTCCAGCACCATGTTCCATCCAATAATGAATGCTATTAATTCGCCTACTGTCACGTAACTGTACATATAAGCGCTGCCGGTCGTATGAGGCACTCGTACTCCAAACTCGGCGTAACACGCCCCTGTAATCACACGGAAAAAGAAAAGATATTCAATCATGAAGGACGAGTATGCGGAAGGAAAGAGGAAATTATTCAAAAATGGCACCTACATCACTAAATCCACGCGTAAAATACGTCGAATGAATAAAATGCAAGATCGGAAAATACGTGAAAATTTTGCTGGCGAATTTCGCGAATATGAGCAACGAACATCATTCGCGTACGGACGAATACAGTTTGGCGATAAACTAGAGTAGAAAGATAAAAAATATAAGCGAATGTTGGACGGATTTATGAGGTAAGAGAAAAAAACAATCCTATTTTTCCGGACCATCGAAGCGAATCTTAATAATATTCATATGTAGATTTTTTACAAATACATTTTTTCAATTTCTGTAAATTACACGACGATTTACTTAAAACGCAATCATGAATTAAAGTTGGAAATAATATTATAAAATAAATTACATCGATCGTCAATTAAATTAATGACGCTAATGAGCATCTTAAACACTAAAAAACTTATTGCGAAAAATATTACCTTAGCCAGAGTTTGAATCCAAAACTCCTGACCTTTCGAAATGAATATTTTATCAATTCGATCACTTATGTGGAGATTATCGCAATAACTAATAATTAGAGAAAGTCATTTTTCAAAGTTTAAACAAATAATTATAAGTGGGAATTAAGAATAAATTAAATAAAAGAAAGAATTCTATTTTTGATTAAAATAGATCTTGATGCTTAATAATATTCATAGAATTTACAAATACATTTTTTCAGTTTTATAAACTGCGATTCAGTTTGTCGGATTTTTTTCCATGAAAAAAATTGCGATTCGAAAATATAGCGATCAATTAAAGATTTCACAAACTTTTACGGTGATTACATGATAATTTTGTTGCTCTGGATTTATTTGTTTTTTCCTGTTGCTACCTAAAACGAATTATGCGTTTGCACATTGTGGCGTGACAGAATATTACCTTCACTACCGACTATCGTCGTGCTTTCGTAATCGACTGATTAAACCGGTTCAACCTTTCAACGTGAATTATATCGCAAGACAGATCCTCTGTGCTCAACTGGCACGCTAACATAAACACTATAATCCGCTTACATCTATTCAGAATCGTCAAAGACGGATGTTGTCTGTCCAGTTCAACGATATTAATAGCCCCAGCGGTTGAATTAGGAAGACGCCTGCACGAAATACAGGAGATCCAGGTTCAAATCCCAGCTGGGGGATTTGAACCCCCCATATGTAATATTTTTCGCAATAAATTATTTACAGTTTTTGGGATGCTTGTTTGCGTCAAATTATTAACAGCTTTCTAAGGTGCTTATTTGCAGCAATAACATTAAATTGCTTGCCAATTTAATTAAATCCGAATCAGCGTGTAATTTATAAAATTGAAAAAATGTATAGCTTCGGATTAAAACTGTGTTCTGAAGCCAATAAATAATTGGCGCATAGTTGACTTAAACCGAAAATTGTATAAATTTACAAGAAGTACTGGGTGCCTTCCATTTAATGCACAAGTCAAACAAGTATCTGTTTTTGTTACGCATGGAATGCAAAATAAGATAGAATGACATTTTGTGACTTGTGCCGCTAAATAAAAGATATTTATTATTAAGCATGAAAAATCGTCTTCACCGAATATGGCCTTTTTCACTTATCTATGTGTTTAATATAGTGTTATGCAAAACAAAATTTGTTCTGTAGAATTACTGTCTCACGTCCTGATTTCGCGTCCACGTGGAACGACAAAGTTACCTTTGACATCAACCGCCCTCGCTATCACTTCTATTTATATATCGACGAAGTCAGCCAACGACAATGTTAAAGAATCTACTCTCCATTGATGCTAAACTCGACATTTATGTCGCGTGGTATTACAAAATGTGCCGCCAGTCTAAGAAAAGAAAAGACGGCACGAAACTTCGCGGAAGCAAAAGTCTTGGCTCTACTTTCGCGATTATCGAACGACGAGAAGTGTAAAGCCTATCACGTGTATGTACATACATCAAAAGAAAAATAAATCCTATCTTTTCGAATGTTTATTATAGTTTATTATAGTTGAATGAGAACGTAACAAAAAATATATCTATAGAAGGACAAATATGATTAATAACTCTTAAACACCTTTCGACACTCAACTTTTTTCCAATGCTTTTCCAATACTTTGTCAATTGCTTATAACTTTTGTATACTAATAATTTATACTTTTTTACTAATCTTTAGAGAACAAAGATCTATTTTTTAAATCTTACAATTTTTCCTTGAGTAAGATTTGTTATAATTTATTATTTCCTAGTGTTTTAGTGTTTCAAAATATGACACTGTGTTCTATAAAAGTTTTTTATTCTAATAATTCATACTTTTTTACTAATCTTTAGAGAACAGAGATCTATTTTTAAAATCTTACAATTTTTTCTTGAGTAAGATTTGTTAATAATTTATTATTTCCTAGTGTTTTAGTGTTTCAAAATATGACACTATGTTCTATAAAAGTTAATAAAAATACATACATTTGATATTATATTCCTGAATGTCTGATGTTTCAATTGAAAAAAATTTTTTTACAAATACTCTTTTTTATAAAAGTTATAAGCAATCAAATTGAGTTAAGTATGTATACAGTGTACTATTTTCATAGTGAAGCATTTAAGAGCTAAGTTTGTTGAGAAAGAAAGTTTGACGTAGAAAATCACAAACTATACGAAATCACGTTAGATTGCCTTTAATTTGAGTACTTCGCTTCTGATTGAGCCAATTTTTCTCGTGATAGGATGCAGTCACGACGCGTTGCCTCCAATAATTCCGAGATTACGGTAACGTCAATAATGATTGTTATACTATGTATCCGCCGATAGGGCATCTTTATAGCAATATTCTCCTATTAGCAACACAATGAATTAATTAAACAACGCGCCGCGACTCACCGTGTCCTAGCTTTAATCCTACCATTAATTCGCGCGCTGCATCGATCTCTGAATATCCGCATTAATTACAGTATTACTCTATTAAATCGATAATTACTGAAAACGCGGCCGCAATCAAACGATATAACGATCGAGATGTAACGCATTTCTTTCTCGCATGTGCTTTTCGTTTAACATCTTAATTTTACTTAAAAAAAATAGTGTCACATCAATAGTACTATTTTAATAAAAATAATATGTGAGTTACACACACACACACACACACACACACACACACACACACCTGCGCGCGCGCACGCAATAACATTATTAATGAAACACAAATATGCTCTTGATTTAATGAAATTTTATTTGATTCATTAATGTTGTTAAATAAACAAGATTATTTTCAATAATATGCTGTTGATACAATATCATTCTTTTTCAGTACACAGAAATGTAATATTGGCCAATTTAATATTTCGATTTATTATTGAAAAACTAATTAATTACTTATTTGAAATATTAGAAATACTAAACGACAGTGCTTTTAATATTTAAAATAAATAATTCATTACTGTCGTCTAATATTAAATTGGCCAGTATTAAATTTTTGTAAGGGATAATTGATACCTTTCCATTATAAGAGATTACGGTAGAATAATGATAATTATAAAAAAACCATTTACTTACATGTATATTCAATTATAATATCAATTAGAAATACGAACATTTATAATGTAATTACCTCCCTCCTCTTTAACTTACAAAAATCGAGAAATTTATCTGTATATTTTTTCCTTTATTATTTTTTAATCTTTTTGTAAGGTAATGGCATCGATTAAAATAAATTTGAATTAATCGGTCTTTCTGCAAAGTTAAAAGAAATTTTATCTATAAGTATCAGAATGATATCTTTCTCGCTCTCTTCATACAAACGCAACACTGACGCGATTCAACAAAGCGACGAATAGTGTAACTGATTGTATCACGAGGACGCAAACCGCAGCGAAATTACAGACGATAAAAGGATCGGCGAAACAGGCGCGAGCAAAACAAGACTGATTGAGACACGTTCGGTCCATTCATCGCCTCCGTATCAGTAGAAACCATGCTCGAAATTTCGCAGCCAGGCGAACATTGCGCCTGTAAGCTGCAACACGCACGGGACAGTTTACGACCACGACGCGTGCTGATACGTTTAGAGGTTCGTATCGCACGATGAATCGTAAATTTCGTTTGATGGATATTTTCCGCGGTTGCTTCGCACGAATCGCGCGATATCGATATTTGGGACAGTCGAACCAGCGAGATGTTATCGATACGACGAACGGAGCTCGGTGTCGAACGTTAAAGTACTTGTAACAGTAAACTAACACGTCGCAATACAGCACTTACGCCTGTAACTGTACCGGCAAAGTAAATGTAAAGTATCTCTTGTATAGTTAAAGTAAACTATTCGCGTAACAGCGCGTCAACTCCGGACATGGTTTTTAATTGTTCCGCTGGTGTCCGATTTCTAAAAAAGTTCCTACTCAAGAATAAAAGGAAGATTTTATGTATTAAAATATTCTGCTGTAAAAGAAAAAAACAATTGTCGTATATGAATATACTGTAACTATATGTGTAACTGCAATTGTAATTGTAAATAATTTCTAACTTTCTGTTGATCATATGAAATTTTGCATCTTTCAGCAACCATTAAGTTTTAGTGCAGATTTTCATATTGATTTGAACAGTACGTACAAATCTGAAAAATTTTTTCACATTTGAAAACTTTAAGAATAAATTTTTATTATCATAAAAGTCGAATTGCATTTTATTTATTGTATTTTTTACATATTAAAATTGATCTATCAGAATTTACAATCAAAATATCGATTTTAAAATCTGGTCCAAAATTTGACTGGCAGAGAATTAAATCATCCACTGCGGAAACTGCAAACATCGAAAAAATTAAATAAAATTGACGATTAATTAACAATTGTAGAAATCTTTATTCAAAGGAAATATTCCAGTTATTTGACTTTAAAATACAATAATTAATTCATATATTATCAATATAAACTATTTTTATTAATTGATTTAAAATACAAAACCTTTGTCTTTTGGAATTATCAGCCGCACACAGGAGCAATGTCAAACGAGTTTCGTCTTTCTGTTTAAAATTATAATATATATTAATAATATAAATTATAAATATGTAAATGTTAATTATTGCAGTTTGAAGCCAAATAATCTTTAAATAAAGTCTTCTGTAATTGATAAATAATTATCGGCTTTAATTAATTTTTCTCTTAGTATTTGCAGTTGCTCCACTCTCTTTTAAATAAAAAACATCAATGATTATTACAATGTAACTTATTTTAAATAGCGTATGCATTTTATATGTGTTACATTGTAAGAGTATATGTATTGGACTCGCTAGATACGTGAAATGAGAGATTATCATTACTCCAATATGTATACTGCAATGATATCGTTCATATTCACCTCATGTTCCCTGAAAGTACATACAGTAACTGAAGGTACATGAAAAGAATGATTTCGTAGAAGATAATTAAATAAAGAAGACAAGAATGTATAGATAAATTATCTATAAATTTAGCTAGATATCTACAGATCAGGAAATCATTTTGTTGGACTATCTAAATAATTACAGCAATTTTAAACATGCTGCAAAAAGTTTTAACATTCTACCAACCAATTTGAGCGTTCTGCATAATTATTTAAATCCGACAAAAATTATTATCAAATCTATATCTAGCTAAACTTTTAGATATTCAGTAAAACCATTCTTTCTATGTATTCTCCCCTACTCAAGTTATTTACATAGTTCGTTTACGAAATATGTGATTTCTTTTACTTCAATTTTTCGATTCTCTTCAGTGAGATCTCTTCAAATATTGTACATTAAAGATATTTACACGAGATTCTGCAGAATTACACTTTTATGCGTAATTTGAATCTGCTCGTGGCGTTGTGAAGTCGACAAATTCATACATAATACATCGACCGTGGAAAAATTTTCCGTATCATATATCCCATCACCGAAATCCATATTTTCGTAGAATAAGCTTCTTATCTGTGGCCACACATGGACTACAAATTCCTTCGAGTCTACTGCAAGCGAGAAAGACCTGACTTATCGCGCTGCCGAAATTGTCTGAGCTTTCCAGCAAGGAAATCTTCTAAAGAGAACCATCGCCTCGTTGTATAGCAGCAATCATGCGAGATATGTGATGCATATTTTATAAAGGAATTTATCTCGCGAGTACCCCTCTCGTCGCTTGATCGCATGAGCTATATGTAGCAATGATTTAGTGCATGCAAATGTTTCATTTATGCATCTTTCAGACAGTTTGATTGCTCGAGGGTAAGTAAGATTTTAATTATCATTATAACTTGCACATATGTGCACTCATATGTCATTTAATTACAATTCTACGTCAAAACTGATTGTGAAGAAGGCGAAGATATATACACGGAAGAATGATTTTGCTGTATATCTAAAAACTTAACTAGATACAGATTTGAAAATAATTTTGTTGGACCGTCCAAAATAGTTAGTAAACGTTTAAACATGTTGCAAAAAGTTTTAACATTCTAGCAACCAATTTAACATCCTATATAATTATTTTGATGATCTAAAACAGTATAATTTTCTGTACCTAGCTAAATTTTTAGACAGTTCAGCAAAACTATTCTTTCCGTGCATATATGAGAATTAGATAAGTATTCGGACGTATGTACTCGAATAGTGATCTGCCGATCAAACATTTACTTATTCGCAACTGTCATACGACTCATATATCATCGTGTCTAGTCAGGAGTATTATTCGTCCGCGGCCGTCCTCGTCGAGCCGCCCTCGAAGCATTGACATCACACTCACATAATACGATCGACATACACGTGCTTGTCCATCGTTAAATTGATCGTCCTTAAAAATAGGAAATCCTAGCGCCAACGGTTAAAGGCCACTTCCACCTTCGTTCTTATCCCTTCTCTCGCGTTTCTTCGACGGGATTGTGAATCGCAGCGAAAATAAATCCCTACTTTCGTATTCCTCGCGCGTGGACCATGAAAAGTCGGCGTCCCGTACGGATACATATATATACGTGTACAAGTACCGCGTAATAATGCGGTAGAATCACGGTGGGATCGCATAAGGAAGGCGCGACTCGCGACTACGATCGCAAGGAGCAACTTTGATGTGAAAGAGTCGTCGACCTGATCTTAGATAATGTCGAACGATTAAATTCACGATGCTGGGTGTGTTTATGCGCAATCGATCTTGACCAATAAGTCCATCTATAACATTGGCATTAAGCGATATAAATTCAAGGAAAGAACGGTTTGCTGAAATATCTAAAAATTCTAGATACCTAAAAATAATTTTGTTTTGATCATCAAAATAATTATGTAGACCGTTTAAACTGATTATTATAACATTAAAACTATACATTAAAACTATAACATTAAAAATGTTTGCAACATTGGCTGCATTCAACAGAAAAAACTAATCAGCTAGAGCTTAGTACGTGATTCTTTAACATGATTGATTCCTACACTTAGATCCAGCAAAGAACTAAAAGAAAAAACCAATCATATTAAAGAATCACCTCGAGAATCACCAAGCGTTAACTGATTAATTTTTTCTGCTGAACGCAGCAAATGCTATCAACGTTCAAGGATTCTACATAATTATTTTGATTAAATAAGATTATATTTTGGTCCAACAAAATTATTTTCAGATCTGTATCTAGCTAAACGTTTAGATACTTCAGCAAAACGGTTCTTTCTGTGTAAATCGTTTGAAATGAACGCGAATGCATGGCATTTTTCGTATCTATAGCAAAGATGCTGCAACATTATAATCGATCTGCACGGCGTTGTTGCTTTCGTGTTATCGTGCTATCTCGCCTAATGATTCTCATGGCGAGAGGAAAGCAGTTCTTCTTTTTCTTATCCCTTTTCAGAAAAAAATATGATACTTACCGGAAAAAATGGAAGCAATGGCTGCGATAATGAATGAGAAGACGACACCAGGTCCGGCAACGCTGCGCGCCACCATTCCTGCGACAAGGTACATCCCTGTCCCGACGCAGGAGCCAACTCCTAAAGACGTCAGGTCCAGAGTCGTCAGGCACTTCTACAAACAGTAATCATTTCGAAAATGTAGAAAAGCTGTATGTTTAAATAATAATAGAGCAGACAAAATTTTTTAATGAAATTAAACCGTACGACTAATATTCCAATAACGTATCGGGAAGAATTTATCTACCATTTAGACGACTTTCAATAAAGAAAATTACCCTTTTCTTTATGAGCTTTTTTATTTTATATTTTGAGTGTTAAATTAATGCATTAACTTTTAATACTTAAAATCATATACAAAAGTGAAAACGTTTCGACTCAATACAGAGTCTCTACCAATATATAAATTTTAAATATTAAAATTTTAAATATTAATGTATTAAAATTTAATACTTAATTGCTCGATTTTGATTGTTTTTATATAACATTTTTGGAAATTAACGAACCTACCGTTTATTTTCTTTAATTTAATATGTTGTAGTCCAGATAAATAAGAGACAAGTTTTTTGTTACGTGCTCCTTATTTTGATTTGGATTACAAATTAAAAGCTCATCCAAATCGAAGGAGACCATTTCTTTATGTTTTTTGTAAATAGATTCTTATCTCATCTATACGCTAAAAAATCCCTTTGAGGAATACTTTTTGAAACAAATATTTATTTCAATTACGTTAACATTAAATTGCACTTTGTAACACATTAATCTATTTTCATAGGCTAGAGATGAAAATATATTATTCGTTATTTTATCCGAAACAATTAACCTAAATAAAAAATAATTCCGGAGAGTGATTTATTTTGGTATTACATCGAAATTGTTTTTCTTTACAATCAAAATAATTGACCTAAATAAATTGTTTGGAACATCGTTTTTTATTTTATATACCTGGCACATTCCTATATTTTATTTTGTCCAGGTCATGTCCTTCTTTAAAAATCGGTGAATTGTCGTGGAAAGATGTTTGACATCGCACAATCATTATCTTTCATCGTAATACCAGTTTAAATACATAACGATACAGTAAATGATGCAGCAATCAGAGACAGAAAAGAAGGAGAAACGTGATCTCGTGTTACTGCCATTTTACAAAAAGATACGACGGGGATCTTTCTGCGGCGTTCTGCAGCCGTATGCATCTTTGAAGTTAGAGTAGATACAATTGAGGCTTCTAGTCGACTTCTTTCTAGAATGTCAGTGCCATTTTTGCAACTCGCCTCCGATAGTTATTAATAACGCAAAGCCCTCCGGGGGAGATCTCTTTCTCACATCGGCTATTGGAGTTTCTAAAATGCTTGGCACGGATAAAAATAAAGTAATCGCGAAGAGTTATTCCCGGTAGGCACGCGTAGTGTTACTTAACATTACTTTATAGTGCGAATCTTGTCCGACTCTAAATGGTAGGTACTCTTTTATACTGACAAAAAAAATTGTTCATTTGACTTAAATTAATTTAGTTCGTCTTTATTTCTTTCGTCGAAGAATATATGTATTTAAGTCAAATATAATATAATTGATTTATATATATATATTCTCCAACAAAATGAATTAAATTAATTCATTAGTCAAACAAACCATTTTTTTCTCGGTATTTATAATTCAGAAATGTCTCAAGTAGAATATTCAAGTCAAATAAGTCGAATGATAAGTAAAATAGATAGATCGGATTTATCTATTTTGTGTAATCAAATGTATAAATTGAATGTATCCATTTTATAATTAACCGTCGCCTTAATAAGTCTGCGAATTGGAGTTAGCTACGCGGATTGATAAAGTTCGTATTTGTCGCATCGAAGAATCTCGGAGAATAATGCCACGATAACGATGCCTATCCGCTTACTCAAGTCGCGATTGCATAAGTGGTAGAATAACGATTTTGCGTACGCAGCAAAACGAGTTCCAAGAATTGCATATCAACCGACTTATTTTGCTCAACAAGATATTTGATAAAAACAAATACACTTAATAAAAACAAATAATAACAAACTTAAATTTTTAATGTTTTGTAACAGAAAACCATATTGAAATATTCTTTACCGTCAAATGGATTTTAACATTTTAACTACCATGTCACCCACGATGACTAATGTGACCGACGTGATGTCAGTCTCGATTTTGGAGGGACAGTCTCGGTTTTGGAATGCTTGTTCACTGTTCCAACAAACACGTCAAATGTCCCGATTATATTACGAGCAAAATATCACAAAATACCACCGAAAAATATTTTATAAATTTTTCCAAATTGTAAAATCATATAGAAATATATTACCGCTTCCAGAGAAAGTAATACAGTAGTTGAATGAGTTTTGTGTAACGAACGAAGTGTAGGCAACGGAAAAACTCAACTTTGAGTTTATATTTTAAATGCGATATCAATAAATTAATTAATTTTGATGGTTTTAATTGACACGAATTTTATACATTTCTTAAGGATTCATCTGCCTTAAGCAGATAATTTAAACAAATGATAAATATAAATAATGACATTATTTTGAAAAATAAATTGTTATTATTATTTATTTTTTTATATATTCAAACATCCTCCTTCCTTTAACAAAGTCTCGATATTAAAGAAACAATATTAAAGAAACAATGTAAATTATATATTAAGATTATAAAAAAATTAAAGTAAAGTATTAAAAAATAATACACCTATTATAAGCTCAAAATCAAAATTGGCAGTGCAAAATGTTAATGCACGATAAAGTGTTCATCAATAATGTTTATTTAAAACTTTGTAGACTTGTTTTGACATTGCATAAAATAATTTTAATAATTTTGCTGGATTGAAATGTCGTTATTTGAATTGTAATTTGACAATGAACCTACGCTTTCATTACTATACATATAATAAGTAACAGAAATCAAATGCAATGTATCAGATCGCAATTAAGATTATCAATAAATTAATGAAGATTATTAATTATACATAAATATATTTAATATATTTTCTTTTTAGGCTTTTTGAATTATAGATTAATTATTTTGCTCTCTCTCTCTCTCTCTCTCTCTCTCTCTCTCTTTCTCTCTTTCTCAAAATGAATTTTTAAATCTAACATTCATTTAAAGAATAAATTTTTTTCCTTTATTTCGACATTTGTTTAATTTGACTTGTTATTCCTTTTCAAATTTTCATATTCTATGAGAAGAGTAAAATTACGTGATTTAAATATTAAAATAAAAAATCAAACTAATAAAATTGAATTAAATCGCTGTGTATTGTGCACAATCTGGCGATTTACACAGTGAGAATAGAACTCGAGACAATAGAGGATGGAAATTATAAACTATTATCTTTTGATATTTATTCAATCCTTGTTTCTATAATACTATAATGTTATTTAAATTCACTGTATATTTTGCAAAGCTACGCTTTGGATTCTTCATCAATGCGAAAACAATTCGCTTATTACCGTAGTAAACGTAAGTCATCAGGTCGAGTCAGCAAAAAATCAATGACGTATTGACTATTCGTTCAAGATTCATTTAGGACAAAGAATGGGAACATTCGGTGGTTCCTCCTTTTATTACGCTATATTACATATTTCCTAACAACGATAATGCCTATTCTACAATAGAGTTATAAGCCGTAAGTCGTAAGAAATTAACCAATCACAGTCGAAATAAGAAAGATAATCGACTATGATTGGTTAAAGCAGAAGCGCAGATTCTTACATAACTCAATGTACATACAATGTATAATACATAAGAAAACCAATTAGAATCTTTTATTTCGTGGAAAGGAAGAAAATGAATGATTTTGATTTGTTTATTTTTTATGCATTGTGCCTTATGCAAGATTCTATGTTCCCGTTCTCAATTTTTAACGACTTACAACGGTTTGCAACCTTATTATAGAACAGGCATAAGTTGGCTGATAAAGATACTTCGTTATCTGTAGCATATTGTTGTGTATTATATACACAGTCATCTTGTCATTCGAGCGGCAAGACTCGAACCGGCAGCGAAGAAGCAAGCAGCTTTACACATCATATTATCATTCAAGACGCGGTCGCGACAAGTGGGCTTAGAGATACTGTACCAAATGCGATCGTCTCTTGTACAAACAGTCAACAATCACGAGCAGTAATGATCTCTGTTTCTGAGTTCTGGTTTAGTCGACAACTTTAGCTATTTAGATAGCTACTTAGATAAGATGTAATCCTTATCTCGGTTATCTAGAGAGAGAGAGAGAGAGAGATATCTGTTATTTTGTGCGATTTCCATTTTCGATTGAAGTGGAGATCAAGGTAATAGAGGATGGAAATTATAAATTATACAATAATAACTAGATAGATTTTTAGATAAACAGTAATAGACAAAAAAGAGCATAAAAACTCACGCAAAATCTTATTTGCGAATTACTGTATTCAATCTTTATTAAACATGTCGCATAAAGATTTTGGTCTTTATTAGGACATCCTCAGTACGGAGGATATTTAATAAAGATTGAAAAGAGTAATCCGCCAATAAGACCTTCCGTTTTTATTTATTATAAATTCCTTTTTGTTTATTATAAATTATAATTTATAAAAATCGCATGCGTTGGATCGTTCTTATTTGTTTAAAAGTAATTTGTCTGTTACGTATGTATATTGTAACACAAAAATAATTTAAACAGGACAGCAAAAGTAATTTTATACAATGCATAATAAACAGAAAATAATATTTCTTGTAACTGCTAATAAATCAAAAGAGAATAAATTAAAAACAAACATATTGCATTCAGTAGACGGGATCGCATATCACACGTGTCACACGTAATTGCGAAAGTTGCGAGGTCTCCAATAACTAGCGAATCGAATTATCTAGCTCCGCGGTATAACATTACAATTAGTCAATTTCCATTGAGAAATAATTGT
The DNA here is from genome assembly GCF_000204515.1 of Acromyrmex echinatior. The sequence goes on along the minus strand of NW_011627104.1, from coordinate 1,720,347 downwards.
GTGATAATGATGGAAAATGTAGTTTGCGCGATTAGTAACGTCGTGTTTCGCAGAGCATTCAGCATTGATCCGTTGGACATATTGTCGTGATGTTTGAAGTACGAAGAGTACAATATTGTGAATTAATGCAAATACTACGTAAATTATTTCCGGTGCACTCGTGCGATGCTACGTTGATGCATAACGTAACGTTGATTTATATGGTCACGGGAATTTTGATGGAATTTTCGAGGAAAATACCTGAGAGAAATATATCATCGTTATTTAAGTTCGATCTTGGATATTATTCAATCCTCAATTATTATGATTAAATCATAAATATTAATGACGTTTGGAACTTTAGACGAGAGAAAAAAGCAGACATATCTTTTTTCAGAAAAGAAAATTGAAACGCAAATATCAAACGTGATTAATTGAGAATTCGTACCATCAAAATGCTTGTCAAACTTTAAAGTTACGTACCTTCAACAAAGTTTTGAATTATTTCGACTTGTTAAACCTTGTTTAACTTTCGACTACAGCAACGGGAATTTAGACTCAAAGTGAAAATTTTAGATGGTTTAGTACAATGATATATACAATTAAGCATGAGGTACTAAATTGTAAGTAAAAAAACTTTGAATCTTCCTTTATCAAGCAAGATCGAAGTTTATTTAAATTCTAAGCTCCAAACGTAGGATGCTATAAAATTTAGATGTAGTTTTTATAGTTGAATATAAAAAGAACGTTTCTACTAAAGTATTTAAAAATTTAACTAGATACAGACCTAAATATAATTTTGTTTGGATCATCAAAATAATTATGTAGCGCGTTTAAACTAATTATTGAAACGTTAAAATGTTGCAGTATTATTATTAAGCGTTTTACATAATTATTTTGATGGATCAACAAAATTATTTTCTGCATCGAGCTAAATTTTTAGATATTTTAATAAAACCATTCTGTAGTTCAGGTTAAAAGGATCAATTAAAAACAGTTAGTCATTTAAAATTAATTATTTGGAGAAAAAAAGAATAATAATAGTAACAAACCACGAAACCACGGTTTAATTTTACAGCGAAAATCGATCGTTCATCGTAGGATGTTCCTCATTTGGATTTTGATCATCATTGCGTGGTTCTACGCAATCCTGTGTGTCTTTTACGCCAAGCGAGCAAGCTAAATAACGAATGAGGATGCTGGTTGCTCGGGACTGGAATTACGTGTGCGCAGTAAATACCGGAAGTCCCCTCGCGGGAAATCGGTCGAGATGGTCGTCCCGGACATGTAACGTCATTACATTCGTAATTCCTGAGGCCGCGCTTTCAGCAAAAGCGGTAGACGATGGATTTAGCGAATGATGAAACGAGCGATGCAATTTGTTTATCTTCGTTTATCCAATAAAATTCGCAGCGCGTACAATCCGATGGGCGAACCAATGATAGAGCATTACTCGATGAGTTAATAAAATATATATATGCACTTACGAGTAAAATGCAAGAAATAAAATCCGAAGCAATTCTATTACCTTTGGAAGACGTTCCATAATTCTTTTTTCTATTAAGCGGGTCTTTTTTCTATTATGCAACAAATTGAATCGACGAAATCTAAATTGAAAAGAGCTGACAATTAAAGTAAACGTCTCAGAGTGACCGGGCAAATATCTATGTCCGGATACACAAAATTTATTATTATTAATCTCTCCTCAAATCCTTTTTGTATTAGAATATTATTATTTAATTGATTTTACTTAAAGATTGCAATTAAAAATTATAATATTATATTTGAAGAAGCATTTGAAATTATTAATAATATAAACAAAAATAAAGCTTTGTGTAAATGTCTGGACATAGGAATATGTCCAGTCACTTCTCTGAAACGTTTACCTTCTCTTATCAGAACAAAACAATCATTCAAGAACCGAAAAAATAAATCATCGATACTTTCCCGTTTCCAATGATAATTGCATAACAAGCTATCTTTTTCTCGTGTTCTCTTGGATAATGGTTCATTTATCCCCATTCTAACTTGTCGCGTGCTACTTTCGCATTAGATAAAATTTGCGTCTTAGACAGAGTAGCTGCAGTTCGTGTCTGTATATGAGTACACATATACGTACACACCTATGTGTATCGGGCTTGTGCTATTTTCCTGTGAGAAGTAGATCGGTTATTGGGAAACTTCGCGACAGTTTATGCGCGCTGCAACTACGGCGGAGCCGTGAGAAAGGTCCACCCTGAGAGAAGTAACAGCTTTGCAACGATCCTCCCAGCCATCGTTAGAGGTATACGTAAGTTTGCCATTGTCTTTCTCTTTTTAACGTGGAACACGGGCTATCGAAGCAACAAAATTATTGCGACGACAATATATATATTGTGCAGTATTGTCGCCACAGTAATATATATAACAAAGTTTTATATATATATACACACACACACACACATACATATATATATATACACCCTCTAAACTTTTAAAGTGAATTATCATTCTGAAGAGGAAATCTCTCACTCTTAAAGATTAAAAATTGAGCCACTCTTTTTCAAGACTGGTTAAATTTCATTCTTTAGCGTAAGATTCCACTTTAAAGAATTTAAAGAGTATATATGTATATGGAGAACTTAAAGAGCATATAACCTGTACGGTTCGTTGAGAAATTAGAGAAACTAGAGGACTGCCAACTCGTTCGCGTAAACGACAAATTTCACAGTGATATATCTTTTCGTGTACCATGCACATTTACTTCTTATATCTTAACTTCGTCGTTTACAGAACTTTATCGTGTTTACTAATGGGTGCTGTCCTTGTTTTAATAGAATGAGGAAGCTATTTTATCTTATTAGGATCAAATTTGAAACAAGCAGGACGATGCTCTTTCGTTGTTCATATAATGCGAAATTGTTTTTAACTGCGTAGTATTATTTGTGAAAATTATAACTTTGTTAACGTAAAAGTTAAACTTTTCTATCAGCTAGTACGTATGAGTCTTTCATTTTTCGCCGTTCTAAAAGTAGCGCGTCACTGTAATTAATAATTAGAAGCAACACACGCTATTAAATGCCTGCCTCATTACTCGTTTTTAGTTACCTCTCCTTATACTGGTTTTTCTGGTTTTCATTTGTGTAGAATTCTGGCAAGCAATTGGAGGAAATAAAACAGCTAATCATTATAATAATGATATGATGATCAAATTTCACTAATACGATTTCAATTATTCTAATTTGCTAATCTGTTCAAGTCTATTTGACTCAACAAGTCTATTTGATCCAAAATGTAATTCATTTTCTTTTAATTAATAATATTTAAAAATGGAAATGGTTTTATGACCTTATAAGAAATTTACTTATATTTGATTTATAAGCAATATTTACTCATATTTACTTCATTAATACTTTATTAAAAAAAAATTTTTTCTCTTGTACTTGACTTTATCTATTGTAAAAATAATATCTTTTTCTGTAAAAATTTATTTTTATTTTTTAAAACTTTTTAATCCTTCATGGTCACCTAGGATTCAGGGAACCCCAAAAAGGTGTAAAACTTTATATTTATAAGATCTTTTTTTTAAACGGGACTTTACTGCCATTTATCCAAAGTTTAAAATACCCTTTTTGCACCTTCAATCGCATATTGTTCCTTGAGCGTCAGCCTTTGTGATTTTTTTAAATATGTTAAAATTAAAAACTTTAAAAAGCCACTGCATTTTTATATTGTTTAAAGTAATTTCAATCATTTTTATGATCTTAAAAAACAAAAACTGTAAAATATGGCGATCAATTAAAATGTTGGAATCATTTTGCCTTCTGTGTGACCAACACAAAGAGATATGATCACAAAGAGTTAATTGCTTTTTAATTTTTATTTTTTTTTAAAGCTTTTTAATTGTATGGATCAAATGGTATAATCATATAGTTTTGAACAGATTAGCAAAATTAAAACATATATTGAAAAGTACTGAATTGAATTCAGTGAATCCCAATAAAATTCTAAATTAAATTTATATCGTTGTCATAGCATTATAATAATTACATTGTTATCATTATCACCTTACCTGTAATTTCTGCTTGGAGTCAGCTGGATGAAGTGGCTCGGGACCGGTTTTGGGCTGATCACCCTGCAGACTTTCGATGTTCTTTGTACGTATCAGCTTGCCGAAGAGCTCGAGGCCCTTCTCCCGATCCAGGTCGAGCTTCATTTTTCTGCAAATTAAGAACGATCGAATTATTCACCCATAGAGACATAGACTCGGAAGAAAAAGAAAGCAATAACAAGTAAGTGCTTTTGATCGATGTTTTTCACAAACATTCTTCCGTAGTAGGCACGTGAAATAAAATATTACGCAGAAAACGCATCAACGAAAAGAGGATGAAGTAACATGATATTATAGAATGAGGTCGTACGTCTGTCAGCTGTCTATCGATAAAATGAGAGAAAATAATTAGAGAGTAAATATCCTCAGAAATGTATGAGTTTCGACGTTTGTTGAATGAGGATTAAAAAGACATATATGTACAGTTGAATATAATTACGCTATCCGCAAATGAGATAAAATTCAATGTACTTTTCAAGCATTTCTAAGTTCACCCGATAGAAATGCAAACTAAAATGCAAACTAAAATGCAAACTAAAATCCACACGTATGCGCGTAAAAAAGTAATTGAAAATCAGACCGATGTATGAGATTGTTATTTCTAGCGGGGGATTAATAATATCTGTCTGAACATGAGGCCTTTATGAGATTAAAAATAGCTTCTGCGGCGCGAAGAGAGTAGTTTAAAGGTTATCAAATAAAATAAGAGTAAAGTATAAAGTCGAAAAGATAGTTTATCGTAAAACTTCCGGATCCTTGATATTCAAAGTGATAGAAAATAACGGAAGATATTTTATATCTAAGAATAATATTCTGAACAATAAGGATAAAAGTTTCATTTCATAAAATACGTATCGTATAGATAAAATAACATTTCGAGCAACTCATGGACAAAACAGACAATAGTTACATAATATATACACGTGAGAACAATTGGAATGAGAACAATTCAGAGATTCAGAGAATAGTTTCAAGAAATTGCGTGTCTGACAAATAACATCCATCAAACGAACGCGAGATTATAAAGAAAGAAACTTAACTCTGGTCTCATCCATCATCCGAAAACGCAAAACGACGAAGCCACGAAGAGATGTCTAACTCCGCCGCATAATCGAACAACTAGCGGCCGTTTCTTGAGACAAACGAGCTCTAAAAAAAGCCCGTCACTTACATGCGGTTCTCTTTTCTTCAGCTCGCTTGTTTCCAGGGTCGAAAGTCGCGTACACGAATTATCGATTTATTATCCGGCGACATTGCTCTTCAACGGGGACACAGCTCTTTCACGTTTCTCTGGCGGTGCTTCTACGAGCTGCCTGAGATTGAAAAATTATCGTATTCTTGTCATCCCATGAAATTACTTTGCCGAGATTACGACTAAGCTTTCAACTGATTAAGATTCGACTGCTTAAAAGCGTTAAATTATCTTTTATTGATATATGTCCAACTTTTATAGCGGATTCTTCAATTAAGAATATGTATGTCACATCTCAAAGTATTATCAAAAGTGTAAAATAAGTTTTATAGATGGTTCTATTATTATATTTAAAAATTTGGGCACGATTTTTTTCTTGTTTAGAAGTTATTCAGATTTGTTTATTTTAATTCTTATGTAAAATCACGTTAAATCCTCAGCATGCAAAATGTCAAATAAATATTCTGTAAAAATTCCGTGAAATATCGCGACTATTGAAACGATTACTCATCCTCTTTACTATGCTAGTCGATTAAAACATCACACATTTATAATACAGACGCGATGCATTCTTCACGACAGATTATGCAAACAGCGAACAGTGAGGATAATCGCAGAACGAGTGAATGAGAAGGTACTCGGCGTATTAAAAGGAATAAATTATTCAGAATATACGCGGGTAAGGTTAAAAGACTTGAAAGTAAATTTTACTTGTCCCTCGTCGAAGATAATGGATTTTCAAGATACGTTCGGAATTTTACTCAGGAGCCACTAAGAAAGAAACTGGCATATGTGATACATCGTGCTGACAAAATCCATATCATTTGGAAAGAACGCCAAATTTCCGGGAAATTTCCCAACAGAGAAGCAAACTGTGTCGACGGAAACTCTTGCGATCAATCCGAGATTTTAAAAATATATGAATTTTGACAAATTTAATGGTATGTAAGAGTTGGGCGTTTTTCTATTCTCGTAAAACGATGCACTTTTTTCGGGGCTTGAAAAAATATTAGATTTTTATAACATCAATGTAATATTTTAACGCAGTTTTCCTTGTACGATCTCTGTATTTTTTATGTAAAATAAATTATTACATTGTTAGAAAAGCAGCACAACTCAAAATTAATAACTTTTCATTAGAGCATTTCGTAAGTTCTTTCTAAATTGGAACAAAATTCTTAATTAAGATAGTGAATGCATAACTTCACTTTCTTTCCATGGTATACTTTAAATTACAATGTATTTCTTAAAATTAAATTTATTTGTTTTCAAAATTCGAATAATACAATCCTAATATAGAGCTATGTTCCTCATCAGAGTAGTAATATTTTTTTATATAAACAATGTGTTGACAAATGTATCGTTTTTCTATAATAAGATATTAGTTTTTGAAGAGAGAGAAAGAGAGAGATTAATTTCCTTTCAAAAATCCTAATTTTTTATTTGTATCACTTTTCTATCAACGTGGTAAAATATAATTTAGTTCCGTACAACGCTATTTTTAAAATATTTATCGTTAGATAAAAATACGTATGTAAAAGTTTCTATTCTCGGCAAAAGCTGTGCATAGCACTTAACGAAAGTATTAAAACGGTTAGTGAAATCGGAAATTAAAATCTTACGAGAGAGAGAGAGAGAGAGAGAGAGAGAGAGTCGATGATCTCGATCTTTTAATATGCATGAGTATTTCTCTCCTCGTGTTTCATTAAGAAACATATAAGAATAGTTTTCAATAATGCAGACGCAAGTTTGTTTCGAAGCAACAGTAGCGAATTCACCGTGAAATCGACCGATCGCCGCATAATCGCGCTTTAACGTGACAGAATGCAACTAATCCTTTTTATGCTACTCGTGATATCTCGCGTTGGAACATCAACCATCTCTTTACGTTTCAACTTCTCATTAGCAAAACTTGTTGTCAGATCGCACATATTTCATCTTTACCTCATTTCATTATTTATCTATATTTTTATTGTATGATGGAATATAGAAATATTTAAATATGTTAAATAAATTAATATTGTTTGCATATACACGATTAAAATTTATTCTATATTACAGAAACGATTTGGAAAATATTTATTTTGAGATATTTACTTTTACTGCGAATAAAGTTAAGATCTTTATATTAAAATCTATATTCTAAAAAATATGAGTATGGATTTCATACTGTGAGGGTTAAATATAATTCTCATCGTGTGTTGATGTTGATATAAACCAATGTGATGTTTATATAATTTTCACTGTGTTACTATTGATATAAATACTAACATGACATGGATTTAATACCATGAATGTAGATTTAATATTGTGATTTTAAAAAAACAACATAAAACAAGGCTCAAATAGACAAAAATCAGATTGATAAATCAAGGGATACGAGTCTAGCTGGATGTTTATAAACTGTATTTTATTTAAAATTTGGCAATAAACATTTAGCTAGGTTCGTAGTTCTAGATTTATCAATTTTATTCTTAAATGATTTAATACCATATTAATATTAAATCATTTAAATCAGAATATTAAATTATTAATACTACATTAATACTACCATGATATTAAATCTACACATATTGGTATTTATATTAACAGCAACATAGTGAGAATTATATACCTGAACATCGGCATGATGTTAAATTCCATATTTCTTAGAATGTAGAGATCAGTAATTATTATACGATAATTATTATATGATATTAGTAATTATTATATGATATATGACTTTATTCAATTTACAAATGTAATAAAATATGGAAATATCATGTTATAATTTGTTATTACCACTCTTTGATTTGCAGAAAATATCAGCTAGTATAGAGATCATAATACGATATAACATAAGAGAAACTTATGACAAACAACAAGTAAGTTTAAAAATATCAACAAAATTCTCTCATTCCCCTGTCCGTATGGGAAATTGCGTTACGCAAAATCCGTGAGAGAAAAGTAATATCGCTGGTCAGTTCCATCGTAACGCGATCTCCCCCGATGATATCATACGCACGAGAGTTTTTAATTAAGAACGGGGACGAAACAAAAATACATTCATGTCGCTGCTTACCGCGTGACTGCCATACAGAGACAATAGCAATGAAACAGAAGCACATTCGTATTCTCAGATCATCAAGAAAGTCCGCCGAGGTTTTTCTCAAATAGAACTACGAAAAACAAGTCACTGCGATGGAATTTCTTTTTCTTTAATCTTTGATAACTTTGTGTTAGGTTGGAACATTTCTATACTTCTCAATCAACGAAACCAATAATCAATCCTTCGAAATCCTCGCTTCGTTTCTCTCTCTCTCTCTCTTTCTCTCTTTCTTCATGTTTATTCTTCTTAACGAGGGAGTGCATTTTGATCCCCTTCGCGCAATGCGTTATTACGTGATTGTCCTACCAAAGGATTCATTCGGCGTTTTCATCGAACGCATGCATCACTAACTGGATCCACGGGGAACCATGGGACACTCTCTTGGAATCTCCTTTTTTAAAAATAATTATGCAAAATGTTATAGTCTAATGTTGTGATTGTGTGATCCCTATTATTTATATTTTATTATATATATTATTAATATTTGTACAGTACTTAATCACAATTTTTATTTATACAGAAATATTTGTTAATTTAAACTCTTAAATATAAAAACGTATATTCTATTATCTTATTCTGTTTTTGTATCTGTGTTAATAATTTTAATAAAACGAATTATAGCAATCAAAGCCTTAAACGGTCTAGCTAGTCTTAATCTTAAATGATTTCATTCTATGATTCTGTGTAAATTTATATACTACGTATGTAAAGTCCTTTTTGAAATAATTTTTCGGTCTTGAAACGCTCATTCTACTAAACTACCGCAGTAATATCACGAGTTAAAATTGTCTAGCAATTTAACAATTTTTGATTGAATACGTTTTTTCGCATCTTTTAAACGATCTTAATTATGCATATAATTATGACTGAGTGACATATTAAAATCTGTAAATAATTAATTCTTGTTGCGATAAATATTACCTCCGGAAATAATATATTATATTGTTTAATAAAACGTTTTTTTTTTAATTATACATCTAAATAATGTTTTTTCAATATAATGCCAATAATAATGAAAATATTTTATCTCTTCATATTTAACTTGAAAAAAAATTGTGGCTGATGGTCCCCTCTTGACAAATTCCTGAATCTGCTAATGACTTGCACACGAAGAATCGCTGTCAGAAGCACGACGATGTCTAAAGTCAAACTCGATGGAATCCGACTGCAGTTCCAGATCGCATAGTATGATTTATAACGAGCGTCTCGATGATGGGAATCGTAATATTGAAATTTGCCGAGAGGATTGAATCCCGCGGCGACGATCGCAACCTCGTGCAGGATGCACACGCGAAATACGCGACGCATATATCGTAAACAACAGTAAACAATTATCGTCGAGGCCATGATAAACTTTGCGGATGAGGAAACAATTGCGAACGGTAACAGACGGCTTTTTACGAATGGATTGTTAGAAACACAATGTCGGGATGTTTGCGACAGCTGGGTCACCGCTGGGTGTGCCGTTAGTTAATAAATCGACGCAATAATTACTCTTAATAATTACTCTCGCGAGAAAGGACGACGCGCAATTGTTGGAACGTATTACAACACGTCATGAGCTAAAACATTACGGAGTGACTTTGCGACGAGTAGAAAATTTATTAATGTAATAACGATTTTTAAAATTTTTCCTTTCAAATATTTTGACACAAAATATGTCATTTTATTATGGAATGGAAAATATTTGTAAGGTATATATGCAGAACATTATACGTGTGCAATCAAGTTCTGATTTTCCTAGGCGAGCCTCGGGGCTCAAGTACGATTACAGAGATTCGAAGAAAGAAAACGTAGATAATCATCAGTTTCGCGTTCGCAGCGGCACGGTTATTTCCATACGATTTGCAAGAGGCGTGATATCACAGCGCAGCAGAAGCTTCCGAGTCGGTTGGTCGTTATCGCGAGCGAGCAAGCCACGAGAAAGAAAAAAGAGAGAGAGAGAGAGAGGGAAGTACCGTTTTTAATATTATGTTAATTTTATTCAAGCCGACACGCCCCGTCTCTCATTGGTCGCGATGCTTTTTCATTCTTTCGAGTGGAAAGGAGAGAAATCGTGACTTCGTGCTCGCAAGACTGCCTACCCTTCGATAAGGGAAGACAGCCCTCTGCGTGTACACATTGGTAAGCGGCCCTTTACATTCTTCGCGACATTAACTTCGACCCTGGAATTTCCAGGGACCATGAAACGTTCTTTTCTGGGACGAGAGAAGAAAGCTCATGTTCTGCGAAATTCGTTTAAAATCCATTTAATTTTAAATTCCTTGCGTGCGAAGAGATCGATACTTGAACGCTATACGCCACAGCCTGCGATAATGACTACGATAATGATAGTCGTGTTTCTCATTTTAATGCTGTAGAAGGTAATTTTTTAATCGCAATTTTTTTTCAGATGACGATTAGAAACGTGGTGTGAATAATATTTTATTAACTCCACACGCGTCGGATATGCTATAAAGTTTTTCAACTTTTATTACGTGTCAGTTTCACTACCGTATACCGAAAAATAAAAGTCCGTGTAATAAAATTTACGCACGATTTATGATTTATAAGCGTAATTCATAATTTATAATGACCAAAAAAGGTTTTTACATCGCGTGAACCTATATTGTGCACTTATCGTATTAAGTATTTATAAGACATGACGTATTATAGCATTTCAAGATTAAACATCCTCATTCACACGCTATCCTCGCGTCGCTTCGTAAAGAACTCTACAAAACTTCAGAACAGGATTATCTCCCGTAACCAGGATGCCGATACTTTTCGCGAAAAAAGGAGGATACACTTTGTAAAACGAAGGCGAGAGAACTCGACTCTCGCATCCTGAACGGTCATGGGTTGGCGATTTTGCGGTTATCGATCTCGCCCTCGCGGTGTGTTCACCTCCCGGCGCTGTTAAAACAACCGTACCACACACACACACACACACACACACACACACACACATATATATACACACATATACACACGTAGACACATTCACAAAAATATTCCCGTAGGTACATTTCCCTTTCTCCCTCTTTCCTCGCAGCTTCCTCGAAGAATCGCAGACATCGGCCGGACGAGAATTCTAATCCGAAATCTAGTTCTCTCATAAACTACAAACTGAAAGATCTTATTCGCATACTCTCATATAACATCAGACGAGTTTGCAGTCACCTAAGATTCTGCAATCGCAGAAGTCAGCTGAACCGATAACTCGTGAACTTCCTCGTTTCACGATTGCAAAACTTTCTCTTTATGCAACTCTCGAGGATTCAGATATTCAATAAGAGACCTCTATTCGTGCCACTACTTGTTCGCATGTCGTCTTGCGACATTATATAAAATGGAAAGATGTACTGATAAATAATCCACGTTAATTTTAGTTAGCCTGTTATCCGTGACGTATCGCGTTGTCACGGTAAGAACATTCAAACAGTCTCGCGGAGAATTTGATATGTCTGCGGGACAATCTCACGTTACGTTTTCTGCGAGAGAAAAATCAGTTGTTCTTAATCTTGTTTAAATTTTAAACGCAAATGGAGCTAAAAATTTCAAACGCGCACGCATTTTCTCATCTCAAACAGTTAAATTTTCATGCTGACATTTGCTTTTCCTGACAGTCTCCTCCGATCCAGATATCAATAACGTGTCAGAATGGCTTTCATGTCGAAATGTCAGACGGGAAAAGTTGTTTCAGACGATATAAATATACACAAACGGATGTAGTACTAAAATAACTGCGTGAAAAGTGATTTTTCCCGAGCGCGTATTTCCCTGAGGGTCGAGTTAATGATTGAGCTCGACCACTAGTCACATCGTTGAATAAAATGGATGACGCTAACGATCTCGCGCTTGTTTGCGAAACCGTTATGATTCCCGCATTATAAATACATAATGCAGTAAATACACACGGTAAAAGTACATGAGAAAACAAATAAATCCATTTAAAACAGAACATAAATTATAAATAAACTTATATGTTGCTAAAATCTCATATCGAAAACAACATTGATTGCATTTTATATAATTTTTTTAATGAAATTCTATCTTTGAATGCACACGTTTCTCTCACTATTGATACAAATCTTTTATTAAAGACAAATTCCAATTGAGTGTAATGCAAATTAATAAAATCAAGGTTTTGTCACAAATTCCTCGTCGTGAAATTTTATAACTTCTTCCTGATTTTCAAACAAAATTTCCTGATTTGGAAACCATCGAATATTTTGTTGAGAAAGCAATTTAACGTCATAGTGTAAATAACTAGTAATGTTTAATTTAATTGTTAAATTAGTAATATTCCAAACTGCGTAAGCGTTATGTACACATATTGAGCTTCTTTAAAGCTAAGAATTTTAATTCTCCGGAAAACTGCAAAATTTCCTGATTTTTTCCTAACCGTTTCAAATTTCCCTAATATTTCCTTGATTTCTCTGATTTTCAGTTTTTCAGTTTTTCGGTAACCGCAAAAATATGTTACTTTGAATGTAACTAAATAATCTCATAAATTTCATTACCTTTAGGTATTCAAAGCTCGTATTCGCAACATAATAGATACAAATGATATTCAAAAAGGGCATCTCATTATTTTTACAAAAGAAACAGGATCAATATCTCTTTTTAAAAAAGAGAAGCGCGTTACGTTTGTGCTACGTTTGGAATAAAATTATCCAGTTTAACGAATCAGACGATTTATTTAGCACTGCAGTAATAGTCATGCTCGATTGTTATTGCCACTATCAATACGGAACGCACATAATTAACGTTTAATTGGATCAGCGCGATTTTACAACAGCATCACTATTTCCACGAAATTGGTCGCTGCGTTAACGATCGGTCGAGTTTGATCACTCGCGCGACGCGATAAAACATAAAACGGAATTAACGACTACGCGGTTGGTGGAACTTGTTTATGAAAAAGAATGAGCGAAGGTATAATCGCATTTCGATCGATACGTGGAAAGGGGTGAATCCGACGGAAAATTTTCGCGTCGCTGAAATCTCCCGCTAAATAATATCGAAAGAGTAACAAGCCGGTTTACGACAAGCCTCAGTTTAAATTTCTGGATTAAATAGTATCGTTAGATTCCATATTGCGCTACAGAAATGCTTTTTATTATATGTGCATACATACACATATGTGTGCATATATATATGTACATATTTTGCGTTTTATATATGCAAAATGCAGCTCTGCTGAGAAATTCTCTCCAGTAAAGATAGGAAATTAATGATGGAAAGAGAATATTAAAATGGCCAAAGCTGAAATCGAAAATAGTTGAGTTTTACAGTATATATTTTTAGATTTCCAATCTTTCTCGCAGTTTCATTAAGATAAGAATTAACAACTCGGTGTTATCTGTAAAAGTGCGAGAAACGCAATTAAGACCGTTTGAATTTAAATATTTTCAATTTTCTTCTTACGTACCGCCACTTATTTCTACTCTGTTCGCTTTACATAATTGAAAAACGATATAATCTTCCTGCGATGTACGAGTATATACTGCGAGAGTTAATGTTGATAACGCTGCAGATTTTATGGCATCTCAGCTTTTACGCTTAGCAATTTACTCCCGATCTTTGCGTATGTTCGAAAATCAACGAGCATACTATACAATATATCATCGTAATTTGTCAGTGTCAATACGGCTCGTCCTAATAGTTTGACAGCTTATTCGCAGGATGATTTGCTTGACTGAACAGCGTTGCTTCGAATTCTCAAGTTTAATTGGATAACATCGGAGTTCACAATAATCCATTTTCGCGATCTGTGATTTAGCACACGACCTCGATATTTACTTGTTTGTTACGTTTTTATACTAATAAATATCTACTTCCAATATTACATAAGGATAAAAAATCATGTTTTTATTTTTAATTGATACTCGCAAAATATATTCTAAAAATATATCTGTATATTTTGAAAAGACAGAAAAAGAATAAAAGTATAAAATAAAAAAATAATTCTACAAAAAAATCTCCATCTCATTAAGCTAAATATGCAAATTTAATATATATTTGGCACATTTATAATATTATAAATTTATGGAGTTGTTTTATATATTAAATTCTCATACTTAGCTTAATGAGATGAAAAATTTTTATAAAATTATATTTATTTTATATTTTTACTCCCTTTCTCTCTATTTAAAATATATAAATGTCTTTTTATAAAATTAATTATGTTTAATTATACATTGTAATATATTTATAATCGCGATCATTATTCAATGTCCAATCAATTCACAATTTTGTAATCCTCCGGGGAGTCAAGGTACAATTAAACAATCGCATTTATCTGCTTAATGATCGCAATGACGAAATTGTGTATTAATAGGTACATGTCCCTATTATTTAGCCACAAATAACGCTTGGTACGATTCACGCTCTTTAAATAAGGCTCTTCAGTTTTTACATATTATTCCCTAAAGCAACTTTGCAGCGTAAGCCGCTTTGCTCGAATAAACTTGAACAAACTCGCGAAGTTTTAGGAAAAGTCTGGAGGTGATCATTCTTCAAATTATACGCTCTGATAACGAGAATGGGTTATGGTCTCATTGTACATCGTCATTAACTTCTCATTATTAACTTTTCATTTTATGCACTAGAACCTCAGATCGTTTAAGGAGATACTCATGTCAGTATTAACATTGTGTTTTACGAAAAAAACAATTCACGAGTTTCTTTAAACGGCCATTATCATTTAATGGTATAAAATCTTTCTCTCAACGACGCTGATTTTTTTGACTTACTATTTCTTAAATTTATACGTCATTTCTTAAATGTTCAATATTATTCTCGGATCATGCAATGATCGTAGTAGTCCTAAAATACAATAGGTATAGTAAGGATGACTATTATTTTATTTATGCATTTTTGTTGTACGACAAATATGTGCAGAACAAAGATCTAGATATACCAAAATAACGTAAAGATGCTCCATTTTGGACTAATCATATATCATGTATCAATCATACTAAGTGCTTATTGGAAATTAAGTCGCAAGTGGTCGAAATAGTCAATAGGAAAGTTGCGGGTATTTCGGCTCAGATCAAAGGATTGCATTACTTTGATATATCTATAGCTTTAGGACAGAGACGTCCCGGATCTCTCTATCTTTTAAATAGCCAAGCAACAGGCTTGAAAAATTTATTCCCAAGCCTTTAAGCGCCTTTTAGTAATTGTGATTAGCGATTAGTGATTACTTTTCAATCAGAGCAAAGCAATAGGTGATTACTCTGTTCTGATTGGTTGAAAAGTAATTACCGTCAATCACAATCGCGCAATCGCTATTGTGATTACGGCTTTAAGCTTTAAAAAACCAATCATAATTGATTATACTTCTCACATGACTGAAAACCAATCATAATTGATTATACTTCTCACTGTAACTGATTAATTCATTAAGAGAGGTTTAAAGTTTATTATATCTATTGTGTTTCAAGATTTAATCAACAACAGCAGCGGCGGCAGATCAGTTCCAATCTTCTAAGTGAGATCTTGATTTCGCAAATCGACATCCGTTTCCTTGCGACTTCTATGTTTCAAGTTTTGATTGCTTCTAATGCAACTTCTAGTATGGGGATCTCTCCCGACATTCGGATTCAATTACCTACGCGAGCATAGTCCACGCCCGTCGTAACTCGTGCTGGTGTGTTACGCAACTCGCGAAATTCTCGTCCCACTGTGGAATTGCTCGTAACAAGAGCATAAACCGTACAGAAGAGATTTTATCGTTACTATTGTCGCGCATAAATCATTCTACGAATGCCAACATACATCCCTACAGCACCTAAACGTGAAAATAGTTCCGTCGCAGCAGCTTTCAGGATGAACGCATAATAGAAAACACAATATGTCAATAAAAAATATAAATTAATTGAATTCGATATTAATCCCAAACTTTATAAATAAAACTAAATGAAATTAAAATTCTGTTATGCTACAAATTAGAAAAGTGATAATAAGGATTTAAAAGTATAAAATTATATAATATTTCTTGTTATTATTTTTAGTTTATTTCAAAATAAATAAATTAAATTAAAAATAATTTTAGTATTATAATTTGAATAATTCAGCTTATTAACCCACTGTATACTAAAAAAAAAGAAGTATTTAATTTTAAGATATTAAATTTATTCTTATTTCCATTTTTTAAACACTTATAAACGTTTAAACTTCTAACTGAGGTAATATTAACTACAATAAGTTTTTTACAGTTTTTTAAATTTAATTTAAAGAATTAGCGTTTTAGACTAATTGCGTTGAAAGTCCGAAAGTTATCGGCGCGCAATCATATCTGAAATAAATTTAATAAAGAATATATATTGTATGCAAAATATCTAGCCTTGACTTGATGGCATTCTCTTTCGTTTTTAATGTATTCACATATACAGTCGTTTCTTAAATCTTAATAATGTTTAGTGTTTTCAATAAATAAAACACTATGTGTTTGGATTGGAAAACTTATGAAGTTTTAAATCCAAACACATAGTGATTTGTTTATTAAAAAAGTTTGATAATTAAAACATCTTTAAGAACAGTATTCATAGTCCGTTCTTATTTCAAGATTGTTTTCAAGTCTTAAGATACTACGGCTCTCTGATTGGTTCGTGACTTCTGTACTTAAGATGGTCTTGAATATAAGATCTGACTATGAATATCGGCCTAAATATTTAAAAAATGGAAACAAAAATAAAACACTTTAAAATCTTAAAATTAAGTACTTCTTTTTTGTATGTAATTGACATTAATTCAAAGTTTAAGATTCAAGATCGATCATGACACGTGCTATGAACACACACACACACACACACACACACATACAGCGTGAGATTATTTTTAAATATATATTGCTAAAGATTGAGTTAAAATGTCTAAATTTATTTATCTTTATAAACTTTGTTCATTAATTTAATTTACGCAAGATCCACGATTCTCATTAGGTCTTCTATCCAATATTATTTCATTAAATAATTTTAATTTAATCATTTCTTAATAACTTGAAATTAAAATACGATATCTATAAGAAATTTCTTCTTTATACAATTCATTCGCATTTTCTTCTTAAAACATTTTAATGAATTTATTTATTATATCGTATATATGATATAATGAATAAAAATAAATTAATTAAATGTTTTTAGTGCAAAATTAATTTTATTCTACGAAAGATTAATACCGTCCACAAGTTTGCCAAGAAATTAGTCGCGAATAGCTAGTCCAAGCACGTCGGACGAAGTGGGAGAACATTATAGTGCTCGGGCGAATGTCACTGCACGTAATGGAATCGTTCTAGTGGAAAATCTTACGGAAGATAATTAAACGAGCCGCGTTTAACGTGGAGAAATTCCTTCTGTAGAGGCACTCAGCCAATAACGGTGCGCTCTTTTAAATAACGACTCACAATGCTGGGTTCCTTCGATGCTCGTTTTCTTCTATTTCGCTCGTTTTCTCACATTTCTCTCCAGAGTACGCTGACGAACAAACTCGTCGGTATTTAATCTGCACACGATGTATATCTGAATACCAACAATCGACTATTTGTGTTTTCTCTCTGATGAGAACGAGGAAATAGCGCGGAAGCGAAAATTACGCGAGAGACATTAGAAAATAAAGACGCTCTCGCTCTTTGCGAGCGTATAGATCAGAATTACTTGTTGGGAAAATTAAGTTGCGTACGTGGAAAGAATAATTTTATTGAGGTATCTAAATATTTAATTGGAAAATAATAGTATTAAAAAAAAATTTTATTGAACCATCAAAATAATTACGCATTGAAGCATGATGAACAATGCTGCAAAAAATTTTAATATTCCAGTAAGTAGTTTAAGCCTACATAATTATTTTGACGTGTAGTGAAATTCAATGTAAATTTTTAGATTTCGTTAAACGCGATACGTTCCATTTCGAAAATTGTCTCGTGAAAAATTTGCAAATTTTGCGTGAAATGAAAAATTCGTCCCTCAGTAATCGAATATCATGTCAAAGTAACACGTTTGCAAAGTTATGTTTAATCCTCTGGAAAGTTCTACGTATATACACGCAAACTTTTGATTACGAAAAATATTGTAAAGTGCGCAAAATTGTAAAAAATTCAATTAATATTATTTTATTCATAATTATTGAACGAAACAAATATGAAGTGTGTGTGAGAGAGAGAGAGAGAGAGAGAGAGAGAGAGAGAGAGAGAGAGAGAGAGAGAGAGAGAGAGAGAGAGAGAGCTGTATTAGTCCAGGACAAATAGGACTAAAAACGGCTGATGCCACGCATGATGATACAGAAATTCAGATTTGTTGTAAATTTTTTCACGATTTTCATTTCAAATACACTTTTATCTCGATAAAAGTACAAGCATCTCTAGACATTTTATCGCACGAATAAATCAATTATTACAGAATAATTTCTTATATTAAAAAATCATAAAATCTATTATAAAATTATGTTAACAAGCTCGAAACATCTGCCTGATATTAAATGTATAATTTAATCCTCGCGTGTCAGTCCAGAAATTCTTCCCCTTCATTCCGCTCATCCCGATAGCTACCCTTACTTAATTTCTACTCACGCCATTGTGTCTTCTCCGAGCGAACCATGGAGAAAAAACTTTCCATTCTCTCGCGTGCGAAGGAACGAAAAAAGATTCTTCTTCCTGTCTTATCTTGAAATATTTTTCATGCCTTTGTAAATGTGAGTCTTTTAGGGAATATAATGCCGCCCATTATACCACGGTACCGCCGTTGTCCGACTTCCGGGCATTTTGTTTATAATTGCGCTTCGGATTATATTACTGCAAAATATACAATCTGTTGTTGCAAAGCGTGCTTTGGAAAGCGTTAGGAAAATATTGCTTTCCCATTAATTATCATCGTTCTACATTTTACGCGCTGCAATTACACCATATATGTTTAAAACTGATTTTGCTTTCGTCCGAAGATTTGCAGTATTAAAATATTTAATGGATGTTTTGCTATACGTGTTTTGCTTCGAAATTCATTGCCCGTAAAATTCTCACTCTGTCATTAAACACCCCGTTTTCAAAATCACGTGTCAAATACGCTCCGCTAATATTTTTCATTTGACAAACTATATCGAAACTAGTTGACCTCTTGAAAATTTGAACAGGAATACTGCCAAATTTACGAAACCTCTTCGAGAAGGTTTACATTTACAATTCTCGGCTACGCTACAATTCCCCGATGTGCAAACTTCAGAAATTTTCTCCTTGGGCACAAGTTACCACAAAAATTTAGAGCAGGTGTCCCTTTCGTCGCGGGACCTCTTTTGTCATACCGAAGTAGAATACGTTTTTAAGAATTTAAGATAGTCGATCGTATACTTTAACCTCTCGAAGAAACTTAAACTAAATAAGATGTCTAAAAATTGACTATTCCTTAAATTTGAACATCGGATATCGATATGTGATATAATATTAGAAATTAAATACCGGATATGTAAAAAATTGAAGTTTATTTCGTTATTATAAAGTTAAGTTGTTAAAATTTCTCAATTTCGTTCTATAATAGTCTTTTAACTGCACTGCGAATAAATCTTCATTATAAATTAATAATTTAAAGAATATAAATAAATGATACATGTAAATAAATGATACATTTAAAAATCAATTATTATACATATGAAAGGAACAAAATTTATTTGCGGAATTAAATAATAAATTAAATATTAATTAAACAATAATAAATTAAATGTATGCTCGTGGCAATTGAATAATCAGTGTGCGCACCACAAGCATATGAGAGAGGTATATAACACAGGCCAAAGGTCTAATGTAAGAAGAAAAAGAAGAAGAAACTAAATATAAAAAAATTTTATATTTCTTTGTGTATATAAAGATTATTTGCCAACATCCTTCTATTTTATAATTCGAAGATATTAACTGAATGACGTTATCTATAATTCGACATATTTGTTGAATTATAAGAGAGACGCAAATATGATGTTCAAGACATCAATATATCGGATGCAAAGCACATAGGCATGTGTCAATGATTGAATGTCGCGCATACATCATGCAGCCGGATGGAGAGCTTATGAAGAGCACGTGTTGCTCTTTTCCCTTCAATGATACGATTACGTTGTCATAAAAGCGCTCTCGAAATAAATCCATTTCCAAAGGAATTGAATGAAGAAGATTCTTTGAGACGTTCTTACGAAAAATGAGATTTCTGATTAAGACGTGAATTTTGTGATCAGTTTTACGTAATGCAGTTATCGAAAATTTATGTAAATAAATAAAATATAAAAATATATATATATTCTTCTAAAGAATTTCAAAATTAATAAAATAGAGAATTAATGAAATATTCTTCCCTCAGAAAATCAGTCATATATCACTAGTGTTCTAATTTCGTTTCTTTATCTTCTCATTAAATAATAGAACATGCTTCTTATTATCTAAGATGCTCTTTATTTCGCAATAATCTACATATGCTGTCTATAGAACTCTTGTTATCATACATTAAATTAATGTAAGAATAAATTTAAAATAAAAATAATATTATAAGAATATATAAATATATATATTTTTTTTGTAAAGGAATGTTAGATAATACAGACAATAAACATTTTTTCTAATTTTTTTCTAATTTTTCTATTGAATAATAACATTTATTTTGTCATTGTCTATAAGATAATGACATATTCTTGCCCATCTTTGTTTTTGAAAAATTGCTTGTAAGACTTCTATTAAATTAATGTACGATTGTGCAGCTCTTTATGTAACGCTTATATATAGTATATCAAAGTTCAAGACTTCTTTCTCTCAATTGCCTTACATCTTGCTCTGAAATTTAATATATTACTTTTGTTTGAAGGTAGGTTAATGAAAGTGTTTTTTTTTCAATCTGTATATTTAATTAAAAGGAAAGAGAACAAGAGAAGCCTTAGCTGTTCGACACGGCGTTTTCCTGCCCGAACAGTGTAAAACAAAATCTTAAAACATGTACATGTACCGCATGACACGAGGTGTTTAGTGTACCTTACGTTGATCGACGATTGCAATTTCAGAATGTCCTTGATACCTTAATCCGGTGCACCCCCTCTCCCCCCCCCCCTCCAATATCGAGAACTTATTACACGTTTAACGAGGTCACCGCTGGAAGAAAATGTAGAAGAAAACGATATTGTGCAACGGTAGAGGCTTAGTATTTATGGTACGCCAAAATGGTATTGAGAGAATTTTAGATGCATAAAGGAAAGGTATATAAGGCTCACCGCACTGATAGATCCGCGAAAGGAAAGCTATGGGGTCCATGACTCTCCCTCTTCCTTGTTTTCTTTTTTCAAAGTATTTATATAGCAAAATATTATATATACTTGTTATATTTCCGAAATGCTTAATCACGATTTTAATATTTCAAAAACGGTTTTTTAATTTAAGGAATTCCTAGATATAAAAAACATAGATTCGATTGTATTATTCTGTTTTTGTATTAATAAAATTTTATAATAAATAAAACGTTTTAGAAATTATATATGTAAATAATACCTTTTCAATGTAATAATTTAAATAATAATTTAATATTCTAGTTTTTTTTATATTGCATAATCAATCAACATCAAATTTTCGATTCCTCGCACGATATTAGTATTTTTTCGTAACGTGCTCATTAAATCGCATCATGTTAATCGTGTTATAAAATGCACAGTTCGAATTTCGGAATTTTTATGTTCTTACATTTGCTTTTTGAATAAAATATTCACATATAATGCACTTAATATTTAGGAAGACTGGAGAATGTTATTATCTTTTTTGTTACAATTAATCAGATCCGTTTATCTCTTATTAAATATCCCTCAAAGTTTATCCAATTTAAAGGACGGGTTTCGACATGATGGCAAAAAGAGAATTGTGTAAAAATTCCATCCCAAATATTCGCGTGAAAATTCCTCTGCTGACATGGATGTTCGTGTGCCGTAGAGGCCTTTATGCGAAACTTCGTTGCGCATAAAGCGGACTACAGCTAGTGGTTATGCGTCGCACATGTGCAATGCTCTCGTGCTGTCGTAATAGTGCTTTTGATGTGCTCGCATAGATCCAATTATCGGTTTCTGAATTGTTTCACAACGGAAGCTGTGTTAATTTCTCTTTTTTTTTTGTCATTTTCCTATCATCACATTCCGTGACAGGTAAATGAGCGCGAATATTTAACTGTGTTTCCCATTCCTATTTACATTTCGCTCGCATAACCAATTTCCTTGTTTTCTCTGAAAACGAGGAATAGACGAATCGTTACTTGGCGTGCCATGCATGGAAAATACCTGTCAAACGAGATAACGTCTCATAAGCAGCGATCGAAAGAGCTTTTGCGGGATCGTTTAACGTCACTGAAAATGATCCATGAACTTCGACTCAAATCAACGCTCGCTTATTGATTATTTTCCCAGATCTCAAACGCGATTAATACGCGCCTTTTACTTGGGATCGCAATCGTGCTTCCTCATTGAATATTCCTACGACATCTAGTTGACGACGTGACTTGATTATTGAAAGATTGGGATGACGAATCCAACAATACTGGAACCAGATTCTGTCACGTGCATTGGGGATATATTAGGACGGATGAGCCCATGATGTATAACGTAGCAAAAAAGATTGTGTTATTTATAGACTGGTCATCCATTAAAATTATGAAAATTAATCAAATTTACCTCATTCTTTAAGTTCATATTTTCGCAAACATTTTTTTTCATTTAAGATGATAGCATTATTATCAATGTTCAATATAATTGTGATATTTTTATTTCAGCTTCAATTGATTATTTCAAATCTGACAGCAGCGCGCGATTTATACAATATAATTAAAAAGTGCACTATTCAACAAAAAATAGGGAACACTTTCAAAACACTCAAAGTTGCACAATTTTTAAATAAAAAATCACCGCAGAATTTCAACGTTGATTGTAAAAATGCGAGTTTAGCTTCAAAGTCATCTAATTCGATTACGAAAAATCATAAGAAAATTTTAAAAAATGCATTTTGTTAAAACTCTTTTTTTTTATTAAAAAAAATATTAAATTTTTCGAGAAAAAATGTTTTTCTCGAGCTGCAGACTAAATGTATTTTTGAGGAACGTAACATTTTGAAAAATATAACTTGAATGTAATTCACTATGATTATTATGAAAGAGCATATAAGAGTTAGATTTAAAATCTTGATAACGTAAAAATTGAACATATAAAATTACATGATAAACTTTATAATTTACAATAATATTTTCTGATATAGAATAAATCAATATTAAGATATTACATATGTTTTGGTATTTATATTAGGTCCTCTTCAGATGTACAAAAATCATATAAAAGTTTGCAAAGATGTTAACCATTTCAAGAAAGAAACATTCCTAGAACGTGTGATTGGGTTTGAATGTAATTTTGAGAAATATATATTTATTAAGATACAAAACTTTATATAACAATTTTTTTGAAAAAACAGTCAAAAGCATGTTAAAATACAACTTTCAAGTTTCAAAATGCTTTTTTATTTTTTGTCTGATGATTTTTTACTGAGTTTCAATGATTTAAAAATTGTGCAATTTTGAGCGTCTTGAAAGTGTTCAAATTTTTTTGTTGAGTAGTGTATATTTAGAATTTTTTATTTACATATAAAACATTTTTATTTACATATAAAATATTATTAAGCACCAAGATCTAACCTTGACTACATTGACCCTTTCTTTTACTTATTTGCATGATTTTCTTATTTAATAGTAATTACTTTTTCTTGTTTTGCATTATGTGGAACACAATTTGGATTTACGATTTATTCTTTAAGTTAAAAAACGTGTTCTAAAATACAGTAAAATACAATAAAATCTAAAGTAACTCTATTTATACTTCTGGAACTTAAGTTCGGTATTTCTCTCTCGCCTCTGGGGTGCTTTCTCTGTTTTTGTACGAGTTACTTGTACGTACAAATCACCGTATACCGCGAACAAGGTGTAACTTCAACAGCGGCGAAATGGGGTCAGTTCGCGGGTGTGTAAAGGCCTCCTTCCAATCCGTACCCGTGTAGTAGACGAAGGTCGGGGCAGATTGTACCCGCAAAGCTCGAACGAACGCGGGGCTGCGATTAAGGATTGGCCGGGCGCCAGTCAGTCACGAGGCGCGTTATCCGTCTTCGCCGTAGACGGGAAAATAAATTCACATGTTCCTCTATTTTCCGTCCTCGCTTTCAACGTGTCGCGATGGAACGGATATATTTATAACGGCTTGCCTGTCGTCGTAAGTGAAATTGAATTTATCAGCCGGTATTGGAATTTTAATCCACATACATCGTCGTCGTAGCTATGTTTATCAGCAACGTCTGATAACGAAAACGTTATGGGTTTTTTAATAAGACATTATCTAAGCTTTAAGCCTTAAGCTGTAAGAAATTGATCAATCATAGTCGATTTTTCTCACATTCGACTTAAGACTTAAAGTAATGGACTTTTAAGTAATGGTTTACTATAGAAAGCCCATTAAAGTCAGTACACGGAAAGAACAGTTTTAACTGAAGAATAAAATTTTAACCAGACCTAAAAATAATTTTGCTGGATCATAAAAATAATTATGTAGAATGTTCAAACTAATTTCTAGATTATTAAAACATTTTGTAACATTCTTCTTCGCACTTAAGATTCCTACAAAATTATTTTGATGATCTAACAAAATTATCGTTAGATCTGTATGTAATTAAATATATAGATATTTCAACAAAATGGTTCTTTGTATATTCATGGTATATTCGATTTTTGTATTTAAAACTTTGTGTCTGTGATGCTAGAAATCAGTCCGAGATGAAAAAAGAAATGACCAATCGCATTAGTCATGTGATCGAATTGTTCAAATGTAATTTCTTAATTCTTTCTCTTCTTTTTTCCCAAGATCTTTTATGAATTTCTTGGACAAGACTTTAAACCGTCTTGAGTAAACTTAAAATTAGTCATAAACTAATCATAAAACCGTATTAGCATTTTAAGTCTTACTTAAGACATTCTTAAAATAAGAACTGACTATGAAAAGTGAATACCGACCTTCGTAAGATTCGCAAGATTTAAAACTTGTGATTCAAAGGGCAATTTTTCACAAGCTTATGTCATAACTCAACCAGGACGGACGTTCTATCGTTTCTGTCCAAGTATTGCATTATTCATAATTTTTTGAAAATTTCTGGCAGAATTTGTCTTGTGCATTTGTACTCTATAAATTTATTTGATTTCTTGTAAATTTATTTTCATCATCACGTTATTAACTGTATCGTCTTCATCGGAGCTGAGGGTCATTAAAATTAGAAATTGAAAGTTTTTCACTAAGATATGATGGGAAGTACTTTTGATTTCCTTTGTATACGTTTGTCTGATGCTATGTACATTCAATAATGTTCACGTTTACACCGCTCGCTGATCAATTTCGCTGAGAGCCACGGAGCTCATTAAATTGTCGATTGCATCCTGTTCGCTCGTCTACGATCGTGAGTATATAACGTGTCTCGATATAATAGGAGACGTTCTCGTTTACGAGCATCACAACCACCGGCCGGGATGCACACTGTCTCCCCTCCGATCATCTCTGCAACCGGGTACAAAAGCGTTCGCCAGATAAAACTCGACAAACCCATTTCGTTACGGTCCGCTCGCGACCAATTGAGCCTCATTTTTTTATAGATGCATATAGCTCTTTTATCTCCTGTCTCTTCTTCTCCGCTTCACGTCGCAAGTAGAACGCGCGCCTTCTGTCTGATCCGACCTCGATTTAAACTCGGCGACTTCCACTGACTTCCACCACCATCTCCCAAAATTATCATTCCATACGCTCTATCCTAGGATATAAAGCACACCAGTCAATTGGCACACCACTAAATAGAATTTGAATCTGGCTTTGACCTGGATTCATTCAGCTTCTGCGCACCATTTATGGCTGATTTTGCGGTCGGAATTATCTCTCATTAGCGATGTAAAAATATCATGTCCCTTTTGAGAAATGATATTCAAGATAAAACGATCGTAAAGATAGCAAGTTCAATCGCAAACCCGATATAAATGTATGCAAATAAACGTTGTAAGTTGATGCATCGAGATACGAGTGAATAGCGGAATAATTATATGATGGACATGTTGACGCCACCGCAACTCGCTGTAACTTGTACATCAGTGGTTCCGTCGTGGCGTGAAGCCGTCGAGTTCCGCTTAGAAATTGCCCTTAGGCTTTTCACCCTGGTCCCGAATGTTACGACCCAGATTCGACTTCGCTCTACCACTTTCCGAACGCGGGCTTTTGAACAATTAAATCGAACGACAAGCCGCGAAAACGGACAGCAATTCAGTTCACGTGTTCTCCCGAGGCCTTTTCTATATTTCTCTTGCTGTAGTGGGATAAACAGAGAAAGAGAGGGGAGGGGAGAGAGAGAGAGAGAGAGAGAGAGACAAAGTTCAATTTGCAACCGCACGAGTTTCATAGTTCGGTAACGATCGCTCTTATGGCAAGCATTGAAATTGGAGAAATAATTCACTTTGGTACGAGCAAACAGAAAATAAGAGAGGCGATAATCCTGCGAACAAACTAGAAAATAATCGCGTTTCGTTTCTTCACAACAATCGGTATTGAACTGAACGAATCGAGGGGAAGGGGAAAAAATGCAGAGAATTATAAAAATACAAATGACAATATGCACAATACGTTAAAGAGTTCTCGAAAGGATTTCTTCTCATAAAAGGTAACTAATAACACTATTTATTGAACAACATGAAAATTCAATTCCTTCGTTCAATTATGATTCAGCCAACGGTGAATAACGTTTGAGTGATTCAATCGCATATTGAATAGCGTTATCGAGTAACGGATGTATACGATTTCATAGCTATTTTGTTTATTATATATGAATTCCGGCGAAGAATTTTATTAATTGATATTGATAGAAATACTGAATCATGCATGTTGACGACCTTACTCTGTCATTTAGTAACGCGATTAAACTAGATTCTATCATATGCACCGACGCGCGAAAAAAATAGATTCAGCAAAGCTTGCTGCGCGAGTTCAACATCTATAACTAAAAAGATTTAATAATTTAACGAAGAAATTATCAATATGTTAATTCAGCTAATTCTTTGCTACAATAAAAATTGCTAACATAACAAATTTTCCTCATTACAATAGCAAATGTATGAACCATTTTAACTAGCATGTTTTGTTAAAAATTTTGATCTGTATATTGGATTGATTTTTGTAGAAAGTTATCTCTGCTTATATTAACAAATTCAGTGTGATTATAGCAAATATGATTATCTATAATTGCTAATTTTATTCAACTGTATAGCTTTGATGATTTAACATAGAAAAATGGCTACCCATATTACGATTGTGGATTTGCTGAATCAGTAAAGTTTCAGTTGTTTTAACAAATCTTTTTCTTCCGTGTACATGATATATTAAGGATGCGCTAGAGATGTATAAAGAAGCAAAAGAAGTTATATTAATTACTCTGTTTACTACAATAAAATTAAGAAAATTTACCAATCTTCCTGTCAGCCCATGTACACTATGAACCTTAGTCCACGAAAATTTCTTGCTCCATAGTTAGTGCTCCATAGAAGTTTTGTGATACTCCATTATCGAAATTCGCAGCATGTTTAATTTTCACGGTGCGATTTTTTTTGGACGGAAAGAAGTTGATAGATGAGAGCTTCTGGTACATACAGCATCTTTCTTGCAGAAATAAAATTTGGTGCTGACAAGAGTCAAATTATATTATCTGCAATATCATCACGGGCTTTGAAGTTCAAAATAAAATATAAAATTCTCACGGCATTTCTTCAAATTATGGAAAGAAATGTGTAAGGGAAAAAAGCTGCGAGAAATACAGCTCGTTTCTTTCCGCACGCCTGCAATTCTCGTCCGTTGAGGCGCCCACGCTCGTTAACACCAATAATTAACGAAGTGGAAGAACATGGTACGGCGCCGACACACCGGCACATGCGGAGTCGGATTGAACGAGCTAGAAGTGATTGCGATCGTTAATGGCAAATGTAATACGCTTTCTCTCAATCAATTACAGCTTTATTAAATACCGGCCATTGACAGATCGTTATCCTCGTGCAAGTACCTTATTCCCAAGTGTCAGAAACTTCCCTGAATAATTTCAAAGTTAGCTAAAAGCCGTAGAGAGTTGATTTACTTCGGCAATTAAAACGAGAGCAAATTCTACGATAACTGGACGTATACATTTTATACAATATATCTTTTCTTATTTACATATATCCCTTCTTATTTATTATACATAATTTTATACATCTATATCTAATATATCTTTTCTTCATTAGAAATATGACTGAACCCTTGTCAGAAAAAAAAATCTCTTGTCTTTATACGAGATACACCCAATCTCTTTGTCGAGAAACCGAAATCTCTTGTTTTTAAATGAGACGATTATATATACCGTCATTTATCTACCATCACCTATCGTCATTATTTTATAATTTTATAGAATCTATAATTTTATTTGACATTATTTTCATTTATTTGTCATTATTTTATTTATTATTATTTCATAAGTTTTATAATCATTTTATAATTTTTAAAATTTCTACTTTTCAGAATTAAAGGTACAACTTGATAGATTTATTTACATCGTTTCAAATTAATCTTTACAAGCCTATCTTTCGTCGAAACCAAAAACGATTAATGCGTTATTGTTATCGAAGATGGATCATCAGTAGTGATAATACGGCCAAAATCGTATAATCCGGTTGGGCAACACTATGGAATGTCGCAATTGAATTGCGCTATGTCGAATTACGTTCATTACGTTGAAACATCCGTCAAGCATTTCATTTGTATTGTATCATCCGCGTGCAAAAGCTGCGTACACTCGCGCGACAGGCGGGTGTGTGCAAAACGCACACACATACACAAAAATAGGCATTCAGCTATCTAATGCGGATGTACATACGTCGCACGTAGTCTGCGCTTTTGAACATTATCTACTACAACCTTAGCAGGGAAAACAAGTTAATTAACGATCTGCCAGTTAAGTGGATGTTTCTCGTATGTAGGCACTCACATCTTTATACAACTTTCTTGATGCAACAACACTTGTTTCGGCAGTTAGATGCCACGTCGTTATAGTAAAACGCGACTTTTGCAAAAATACTTTTACAAAAATTCTGATAATAAAAGAATATGATAAATATAAAATATAATATATATAATAAAATATATATAATAAAGTAAAATATATATAAAAAATATATATAATATATATAATAAATATAATATATATAATACAATATAAAATGTAACTGAAATATTTTTTGAAATATTTAAGAAAAAGATTACTGAATTTTATGAATATCTTAAAATGATATAATATATAATAAAATAATCATAGATAAATTTTAGACAAAAATAAAGATATTTTCCTCTGAATGTATTTTGTATCTGCAAAAGTTTATGACATAAATCGATAAGTCTACTTTATTATATTTGTCGATGAGTTCTTGTAAATAATGCATATGCATCTGCGCGCTATTTACAATAAAACAGGTGCACTAAAACGAATATACTTATTAAAATATATTTATCTATATTTATTAAAAAGATGAATATTTTCTTTTATTGAAAATATTTTCAAATACCAAAAATACTTAGCTAGATATACATTTTTTCGATTTTTATTTATTAAAAAGATAGATATTTTCTTTTGTTAAAAATTTTTTCAAATATTTCGAAAATACTTAGCTAGATACATATTTTTTCGATTTTTATTTTTTTGCCTTTTTTTCTTGAATAAAATAAAATCTAATTTCTATAGTAAAAAAAAAGTAATCAAATGATATGATTATTGCGTTTCGTAATGGTTTTTAAACAATTAAACTTAAGCAGATTAATAAATTCCAAAGAATTAAATAAAAGACGTAAGCGAAATTTGTCAGATTTGAAAAAGTGTCGCATACATGATGGCATGCGCATTGAAATTGTACACGAGTGGGCGGATAGTTAACCGAATATTGCCGAGAACGCAGTGATTTTATTGTTGATGAGATCATTGTCGTGCCGTGCTCTATTTACCATTGTAAATGCAGTGTCATTGTTGTTACCAGACATTGAGTAGCTGCCTTGTTTGCGCACGATATACAATAATTCTGTGCAAAAGTGTGGGCGCACGTCCGTAGATGATGCATTCTAGATTTAGTAACGTTTCCGCGAAAACTTGCTAATTGGCGCTGGGAATTAATTTCAAGTTCGGTGTCGACGGATTTCTCGGTTAAACAAATATCTGTAACGCGTGTATATTATTACAGGCGTTAGAATTTTTTGTATTATTAACATAATTAAAATCACGGCGTATAAAGACAAAAAATTTTAAAAATCTTGTAAAAAATTACGTAAACAAGTGTTCATGTGAAACTAAAAAAAAAAATACTTTGGAATTATCATTTAAAAATATAAAAAATAATGAAATGGATATTTACATTGTAATATGCGATGAGTAAATATTTCACGAATAATTTATGTTTTTGTTCAGATTTCAATTAGACTAATGGCTGGTCTAAAATACATATCGATGATATGACGTAGCTAATTTATTACGATAACTCGATTATTTAGCTATTATAAGTTTATTGCATTAAATTTGTTATTATTAACATTAAGTTAAGTCGACTAATTCAGTAGGCAGTTTTATTTCTAATTAGAGACATGAAAATATATTTACAAAAAAATAATCGAATTTACTACGAAAAATATTCGCAGAAAGAACAAGGATCCTCTAATCTACCATTGAAGGATTGCTTTTAATTAAGGGTTCTTTAAATATTTTAAAAACTTTTTTACTTTGCTATATATATTTTTCTTAAGCTACAACAATAATGTATTTCAATTTTTGTTTAAGTAAAATAAGATTATCACACAAGTAAACATGTTAATTATTTTTCAAAATTTCATAACTTTTGATGTTATATAATGATAGATTCAATTTTAAGACAATTTTACTCAGAGTGGATAGCTATAATAATAATAACAATTCACAAAACAAGTTCGATGAATTTTTATAAGGCTAAAGATAAACTTAATTTTTAAAAAACTTATTATCAGTCGTTTTGAAAAGAGTCTCTTTATAACACGACTTATTTTTTCGCGAAAAAGAGTGCTTACGAAAAAACGTACCGAGATCGCGAATAAAGTAGAGCAGATCGAATATCTGCAAAACGAGGGAGAATTCGTTATCAGCTGAAGAGTCTTAGGATGTGATCGTAAGAAGGGATCCTTAATTTATCAGATCGCGTAAAGACCATTTTTGAAGCATTATCAACGTGAACGTGATAGTTAAGAATTAAGCGATTTTATCCAAGTAATGCTCTTAAGAAAACAAATTTGATCTTGTTATATCTGAACGCTAATTTTTCAAAACAATCTTATTTCTGCTTTACTATAATATAAGAAAAATTATCTTCAAGCAGAATTAATCCAATAAGTTTTAAAATAACATTTTAATTACATACAAGTACAACTTTCCTATCTCACACAGAACGCTAAATAAAATTAAAGTCTTCACTATATTCAGCATTAACAAAATTAAACATATTAACATTAGAACAATTATTGATATTAATTCTCTCTTATCGCACATAAAACTTGGTGTCTATCTTTTTATCTTAAATAATAATAACAATTGGATTACGAACTGAAAGTTCAATAATTATTTCTCGTTAATGTTTTCTTGAATTGAGCTACTTTAAACATCATAATGTTAATTACAAATGTTTGCAACATCGATCAACTCCGAATACTCACTCGAGCGGCGGTTATTTGATGTCGCGCAAACTAATATTATTTGTAGATACATTAGAGACATTTCACCACTGTATCTAGTCTGTGTTACGTACGTTCATCATCAGGACAAACGTATGTATCTTTATTTAACCCGTTAGAGTGGATCCACACGAGATCTTCACAATATCTACTTATAGTCTATATCGTGCTAGAGACAACATTTGCAGACGGAATTTTATCGTAAGAAAGATAAAAAGAGAAGAAGAAATCCAATTTACATTCTAATTTAAAAATCAAGTAAAAGCGAAGTTTATAGAGTATAAGAAGACATAAGGCGTATGAAATAATATTAATTTTATATAGGAGACGTACACTCGATTAAATTATTTATTGGATTTACTTCTGCGGCTTTTCTCAACTATGACTTTACGTAAGTGCTCATTATGTTCAAAGATATCTCACATTTGTTTTCTCATTTCGTGTTCAGTCTGCTTTTACTGCGTTACACAGTCAGCAGCATGGTAAATAAATAACCGACACCCATTTGAGCTGTAAGTGTGCACGAGGCAGCCTTTAGTATCAATTATTAATCGAAAACATGCTGGAAACGGTGGTGCTTTATCCGCACTAATGCTAGTCTTCAGCTGCTTTAGTATTGATTTCTCTAGCCGATCCGTTGTGCAATAAATGCGAAACGCATGATAAGGGACGTAATTAATAATTCATAATTATAAATACAGATATCTATGGGAACATTCATAAGAGGATTGAAGTATCGCGACGAATGTAAATTTAATAATGTAAACGATAATCATAAATCAATTTCGATTCACTATATCAGAGCTGTAACTGTAAGATAACTTGTAATAAAAAAAAAACAATTCTGCACACTGAATTTGTTTTACATCTTTCTTTGACATCTATATCTATTTTCTTTTATACGTGTATTCATGTACTTCAATTATATCATTGACAAATGATCAATCATCTCATTATTGTTTAAGGTATTGCCTGCATTTAATATCGGAAGGCGTCATTTTGCAAAATGACAGTTATATTGCCACTGGACATCGATGTCATTTCATAAATTTAATTAATCCGATACCGAGGCTGTCAATCGTCAATCACCGTTCTTTTTTGTCTGGTGGACATCAGAGACAAGTTAATTAACAAATTTATATTTGTATTGACTTTTTATCAGTGCTCACATACATAATTGCAACATAATTGAAAATATTACCCTGACAAATACATAAAAACAGCCTTTAACGTTTAAAGATTCTAATATTCATTTAAATAAATTATCATTAAAGCCCTCGTCATAAATATGTAATTTTATGAATTCATTAATATAATATTTTAAGGAGCACTTAAAAGTTTAGTGTTTATAAAATGTATAAAGAAATTCATATTAATTTAGTATATGGAAATAATTATAAGAAATATATTTGTTGCAAAATGAATAAATTATTTTTTAATAGAATAGCATCTTTCTCGAAATTTTTCAGTATTTGAAAAAGTTATTTTAGAAAAAAATTCGAAAAGTCGATCTAAGTCATTGAAAGAAGGTCAGCCGTTCATAAGGACCAATTCAAGAGCTATCGCCCACTCAAACCAAATATTTGCTGAAACCTACTGCAAGGTTGAGTGAAACTCAAACAGCATTTTAAATTACTTATTGATAACGAGTTAAAATGACTCATGCGGGGAACGTACATTTTTTTTGCAATTTTTTATCGGTAAAAATTATATAAAATTTGATTCCTTATTTATGTACGTATATACATGATTATAAGCCATAAAATCTTTGGAAAAAACGTTTTAAGCAAACCTTACTTTTATACTTTTTTACATAATTTGCAATATGAAGACTCTTTTTCAGAGCTGGAGATTTTTTAAAAAGAGATGCTGTTCTATTAAAAACCTATTTGTTAATTTTGCTACCAATACTGTTGATGTTTCTTATCTACAATTTTCTTGTATTAAAAATTCAATATCAAAGAAATATTTCACAAAATCGAAATAGCTAAAAGTAAACACTTTAACGAGAAACCTAAAAGATCGCATTTGTTTGCAGAAATAAATAAAATATGACAATTAATAAAATCTCTAGAGAATTGTATGCGTGTCTTATCGCAGCGTGATACGCATGTTTAATAATAAAGTAAGCAGAGTGTTATTAAGGCAAGCAAGATCGCTGGGGAATGAAGAATACACGTACGTAGGTGTAACTGGGTCGAATACTTGCCTGAGCGATTTTCGATATCTGATATCGTCGACGAGAGACTCTTTGTGCAGAAACACATTTGTACACAAAGCAACAGGCGTTTTTACAAATCATTTTAGTTCCTCTACAAAATCTTCGAGAGAACCTTTACTCTGTTTCCACTATCATAAAACATTGTTTGTTCTTTTACGTTGTTATTTATCCTCACTCTTCTTTGCTTGTATTTTATTCCCCCTAATTACTTCTATCGCACACGTGTTTGAACTTATTCTGGCTTCGCTCTGATTATTCTTCCATATGCAATAAACGGATATTTTTCTTGTATTTATTTATCAACGGCGAGGATTTTCCGCTAGCCGTGACTTGATAGATCGATAATTAATAGGTCTAGCGCATTGCAGGCTCCCTCGCAACGCTTAAGTTCGATAACCATAATGCAATTGACAGTAGTAGAATAATGACACTTTGTGGCATGTATGTATGTATAATCGCAGAGGGATTGGCGAACGATTAGCAATTAGAAACGCTAAGTGCTGCCGAGTAAGCGCTAACCTCGGGATTCATTGCCTTTCCTCATGCACAAGCTAGGCGAACTAGGTCGTGTATCGCGAAAAGAAAAGTCCGTTTCAGAAAATGTCGATATCTGACAATGAGAAGAACATCCCGCGTGTTTTTCCCTCGAATCGATCTGGCGGATAAATATAAATTTAACTTGAAAAATCCGAATGAAATATCGTACAGCTAACGCAGTAGTACCGTGTATTTTCGCTGAACCTCTCAAAACATCCGAACTTCTTTGTAAATATCGCTTCCTTATACTTTAAAAGTGACACAACTAAAAAAACTCAATTTCTCAAAAAAGAGGAGAAACTGTTTTCCAACTTGATAAAAAATTATTAATCAATCGAAATAATCTCGGCAAAAAGAATATGTTTTTAACATAACAAAATGTCATTTTTGTAATATTTCCGTTCCATTCTTTAAAAATTATTTTTTTGAGTGATGATTTTTTTTAAACCATTCTTTTCTAGTTGTGCTAATTTTGATGACTTTTTATGAAAGTAAGTTAATTCACTCTTGATTATTGATAGGGTAAAGTTTACTCAAATTATTTGTGCTAATAATTTGAAAATCACATGAGTTTTTTTTTATTTGTGTCACTTTCAAAATATGAAAGTGATATTTTTTTTATTATGAACTTATGTATTTTGTATATTATTATTCATCAAATATAAGAAAAAGATTTTAATTAAAAATAAAAAAATAAAGAAGAAAAAGACAGAAAAATAAATTATTCAGTTTTATGAGATTTTCAAGTTTCATTAGGATTTCATTATATTCTTCATTATGATATCATCTTAAGGTCGGTCTCTTCGCAAATTTACAATTAATTGATCAGTTAGTGACGGGAGAGTATTTCATGGCGATGATTGGCGCTTTGTGTTTCGGTATTACTTCAAATTTCAAACGTCAGCGACGAAATGCGAACCCGCATCGGATTAACGCGGTTTTACAAAGGGTGGAAAAGGTGCCAGAGAGGTGTCAAATATCCGTCCGGGCACAGACTTGTTGATTTTCGGTAGTGAGAGGCGGCTATACGGCGACAATGGTAGCGACGTTTAATCGGTATGCAAATGCGAAGCGTTTAACGATGTGAGGAACTACGGACGTCGACTGTAACGCGGAATGATAATGTTGTTACGGCATTGTAATACACTAGCGAACTAATCAATACATTACTACAGCAAAATTCTACGGTTATTCACCCTTAAACGCATCTCGAATGTCCCGCAATAACTTCCTGATATCGCAAAGCGAACTGAAATAAAAAATTTCACGTCAAATGATATTATGTGCTTTTACTTTTTAAATGGGCTAATATTTTTTTACTTTTTTATAGGTATTACATTTTTCGTGCGACAAATGTCGTGCGTAAATGTTTTTCGAGTCTATTGATTGATCATAGGATAGAGAAATCCGAGAATTTCTCTGGCCTTGCAATCAATTAATTAATGCGACAAATGTAATACCAGTCTCAGGTCGAGTTCCAACGTAAGATTAATTTTAATCTCAGTTACTGCTTTATTTTTACTTACTGTTCAGTTTTTTTAATTTCTTAGAATTAGAAAAAGATAAAAAATAAGAAAGATCGAGAGAGTACCTTTAAGATTAACTTTAATCTCGATTTAATTTATGTACTTCTTAAAATTAGAAAAAGATAAAGAGTAATTTATTGAACTAAAATTAATCCTTTGTTAGTAGAATCTTTGAAGAGGACTTAAAGGAAAGACCTAGATATTCGCATTGTTCGCAACAAAAATTCAGAGATATTGCGAAATTCTCGGAGACACAAATGGGTGAATCATGTTCTTGTTTAATTCAAGTAAATCATATATTAACAAAAATTTTAGGTTTAGAAGTTAATCAAAGAGACATGCGGCATTAAATTTCGTAACTAAAAGGGTGGATGTATGAGATTCTGCGACAACCTGCATAAATTTTCATACCTATGAACGTATACGCGTGGGCGATATTTCCCCTGTGTCTCGCTTATGCATTAGTATCGGATTAATATCGCTAATCGATTCGATACGGCAGTTAATAATGCCACGTGTAATGTGCGTTCACGGGTATTTCCATGAGAATTATTGTTACCCGCAGGTTAATAATCGAGGGCTCGGGAGAAATCTGAGAGACACTCTGCACGGTTAATGGATGTACACGGCTGCAAATTTCCTTGTCAAGAAAAAGAGGCCACGTAGTCTTAAAGTTATAAGATCGTCTTAAACTCATAAGATCGATCCCGATCGTGAAAGAGACACGTCCTCCTGCGATGAAAGCGAGTGAAATTTTATTAAAAGACCGAGGGTGATATCGTAGGAATACATCAATCATGAGATTTATCGCAATTACCGGACAATAAATCAAGTTGTTAGACATGTGGTTACTCGGATATCACCGAGAGTCCAAAAGATTAAGGAGATATTTGAAGAGCTTAAATACATCTTCATCCACTTTACGTATAGTGAGAAAAAAGTTTGATAATAGTTATCACATATATTGAGTAAAATAATTTCATTTAAATGTTAATTTCATTTAAACTTCATTAATTGTTTAGTAAATATAATCAAAAATAATTTTAATTTTTTAAATATTTAGTAATTATTAGCGAACAATTGATTATATTATTATGTTTGTTAATACTTACTAACAATTTCTAAATGTATAATTATTATAAAAAAGTAAAATTATTTTTGGTTATATAACTGAACATTTTTGATTGAAATTATTTCACTCAATATTTAATAGTTATTTATTACCCTTTATTTAATCTTTTTTTAAACATCCGTTAAATCTTAGTATAACTATGTACCATGAACATTTAATGCATGAGATAGAATAAATATTAAGTTCGAAATGAAATAAACGATCGAATAACGATTAAAGGTCGATATTTATAATTCATAAAAGACAAAACCGTCACTGTGGTTCGATAATTTAACAGGCAAATCATTGAGAATGAAATAATTAGATTATATTCTGTGCTTTACATTATAATGGGATCGGGATACATGTAGATATGAGGGCCCAAAATTGGCCGAAGTTATAATTAACAATGCCAAATTTCACGCTACACGTGACACTTATTTTCGCAGAGGAGCCTACTTTTAGACTTATTCGTCACTATCGAACGATTCAATTCTCGTCAAAGTCACATGTCGCAGAGTCGCGAAAGCGACACGGAGCACAATTGTACTTTCGTTTAGAATATATTAATAGTAGCTAGCGAAATCGAGTGTTATCACTGCTCCGTCCAGCTTTCTCCTTATTTTACTCGAGCGCGCTATTTTCAGGCGAACACTAAAGAAAGCGCGAACCAGCAAAATTGGGTCAAGTACGAAGCACGTCACGTCACGTTACGTTCGAGTCGATGAGTACGGCAACAGCTACATATACGAGAAATTAAATAACTCATAAACACCCCTTTAAAATACACCTTGGATGCAGGGGAGAGCGCGAGAGGGATACATTGTCGTCGCGATATCGTGAAACTGCATTTCGTGTATGATTCTGGTGCGCTTAGTCAAGCAGTAACGATGGTAATACGATGGAGATGAAACGTATGTATATGCGAGAAAGGAATTCGACATTTATGAACGACAATGGGAAATTACTATACTTGAGATTAATATCCAGTCTTATTTTGAACGTAATAGGCTTTATTTTTTCACATTGTTGTTAGTTACCAACACGAGCTCAGACATGGATCTATATATATGAAGAAAAAAAATTAATAAAAAAAGTTAATAAAAAATAAAAGTTATTATTAGTACACTGAGAAAAATGGTCTGGTTGGATAAAATAATAATTCTGGTGGAAAATGGACGAATCAGAATTTTCTGGTCTAAATCTATTAAAATTCTAGTTGAAATAACTAGAATTTTGATCAATATAATTATTCTGATAAAAATAAGAATTCTAGTAAATTTTACCAATAGTATTGTATAAAATAGAATTCCAGAAGTATTGTAAAAAATAGAATTATCTCAACTAGAATTCTAATCAATTTAACCAGAAAATTCTGATTCGTCCATTTTCAACCAGAAATTTTTTTCAGTATCAGTAAAAAATGTTTCATGTAATTTAACAACGTCGGCACCGAGATCTGTACTTGCAGAATTAAAATTTTATGGCCAGTATTTATAATTCATTTTTATATTTAAGAATATCTTAAGTTTTAAGATATCAAACATAAAATCACAGAGCTGTATAGAAATGCAGATCAAAACGGATTATAAGTAGTGTAAGTGGCCATAAAATCATTATTCTGCAAGTGCAGATCTCGGCCGATGTTGTTAAATTGCATGAAACATTTTTTATTGATACGTATACTGAAAAAAAGTTCTGGTTGAAAATAAACGAATCAGAATTTTCTGGTTAAATTTATTATTAGAATTCTTATTGAGATAATTCTATTTTATATAATACAATACCTCTAAAGAATCTAAAGAAATTATTTAAGACGTTCTTGAAATAAGAACAAACTACTAGCCATAAAAAATCTTGATTATATAAGAGCTCGATGCTGGCATTGTTATATTATATTTTTCTTACTAATACTAACTTTTACTTTTTATTAATATTTTTTTCCATACAGAGCCAAGTCTAAGTTCGCACGCGCGTGTGTTGATTAATAATTTATGAAAAACAAGGCCAATGATTAACAAACAGCTATTTCACAGCAATTAAATGTCAACAAACATTAAATTTGTTTTGTTAATATTATAAAATTTTTTTGACATAAACTTTTTCTTACACTAAGGAAAAGCGCTGGGTTACCTGAAACGTTTAATTTACAAATCTAATTTGATCATGTTTAATAAAACTGTTTATAGAAAAATATTATAATTTTAATCATTATTAATCATTATTTCGTTAATCATTATTTTTCACATTGTTATTAGATCTAATTGTTTATTGTCATATCATTTGAAAATTGTTCGCGAAAAATTCAATCCTGCCACTGTTGCGAAAATGTAATGTCGTCGAATAATATAAGAAATAGGACGGAAAAAGAAGTAGTAAGAGTCAGTGATATTGCAGACTCATTGTACACATAATCAACGATAAAGATTAGTGAGCATCATGACGCCAACGGGCGTATCTAATTCTTTTGTTTAAAAGACAATAGCAAACACGTCCTAACGATGACTTAATTTAAAGCATTTGACGACAACTGACGTCTGCATTAACGTAATTGCGAAATGGCATTGAATGTCAGAAAGCTGTCAGAAATGTTGTTTGTATCATCATTTGTCATACGTCGCGCGCTTGTTCTACAAAATAATTGCGAGACGTGTTGGCGAAGCCATTATATGAGAACGTCATAAGTTAATATCCATATAAAGGACATCATTCCCAAAGAGCGCCTTGCATGATATAAAATATTGAGTAGACCCAAAGGTTGGTGCTCCATAAATATTTTACGATGCTTGTTTATGACATAAATAACAGCAATTGAACTGAAATTGGAAATATGAAATATTGCGAGACTTTTTGGAAGAACGTAACGTAGCAGTTTATTTTAAAATAAATAGACTTTATTTTATTATTATTTTTTCCTAAACGCCATGTTATATGTAAGTTTTGCATAGCTGGGCTGTGAAATCTATCTTACATATGACATAGTGTCTCCTGACACGAATCGGACAATGCATCCGCATTCAGTACATGTCAATATTCTACGTCTAAAGGGTGGAAAGGGAGAGGACATGGTTCTCGCAATCCCAGTGAGGTTGTCAGTGATGAAATTCACCGTTTCGCGTGATAGATAATATATAATGCCAGGGACAAGTAGTACAATCATAAAATTAAGCAAAGATAATGAACGATAAGATATCGTTAAAAATCTGTACGTTCCAGTGAACAAAATTTACTTTACTATTAGGAATAAACTCAGTAGTCATAAATAATAATTTAAAAAATAAAAGCATGTAAAATAATAATTGTATCTAATTAGTAAGCTTTTACTTTTAAGCCTGTGATTATTGAAATTAATAATCATTATAACATCATTGAGTTTATTAGGTTTCTATTCAGTCACCATTACCTCAGATTATAATAATATACGCGAGAAAAAATTCTTGCAAAATACATATGTTAAGGTAGAAATATGTTGTAAGAAAACAACGCTTATAATCGATAGAATCACTGAGAAATAAACTGAAAATTCTTTGTTTCATTAATTAATAAATAACCATATTATCTGCAAATAAATTATGCATAATAAAAAATGAATAAGTTATGTTGAAAATTATAATAAACTGCCAAATTAATAATACATACAATTTAGAAATAAATATAATTTATTTTTTCCTTCAAACAAGATAGTTTTCGATATAGTTTATAAATCTATTCTATTGATTGCAAATATTATTTTATTGAAAAATAGTTTTACATTATAAAATATTTCAAATATTTTTATAAACATTTGTATTGCGTTTTCTTGCATCCAACGTTATAATCTAAGGTAACAAAGATGAATAAATAGGAGTCTTAATGTTTTTCTTTTGTTACTAATTTTGGATAATGCTTCACGAAAAAAAGAAAGTAACTGAAAACTGCATGTGGTAACTAAATGGCAAGTGTAAAATATGGACAGCTAAAATATAGGCATCATAACTAATGTCTTAGCTGTGATATCTATATTATAGCAGTAATAGCAAACTATTTCGCTGTAGTTTATAAATTTATACGGCAGCAAATATATTATAACAAACCAAAATTAGCTGCGACAGAAAAAATCATTTTTTCTGTGTTTCTGAATAAAAGTTAACTTTTTCTTTCTGAAGGTAATATCGCAATTAAATATTCAATTAGTCCCATGTAAGTAGCGATTCCTTTTTCGTTAAGTCGATAGAAGAAACACTGATAATGCAATTAAGTAAACGAGATAAAGGGGAAGACTTTTTTTCATCAACAGACGAAAAAAGGTTTAGCTTTTCATAGCTGTT
Organism: Acromyrmex echinatior; assembly: GCF_000204515.1. The sequence continues at coordinate 1,678,494 of NW_011627104.1, read as the reverse complement.
GTTCTACAAATGAAAAAACGTCCAAAAAATGAAGTTAATAATCCACATATTACGATCAATCGACTTCGTTTATATAATACATTGATAATGTCTTAATGAACGTTTAATACGGGCAGCTTTCAGATGTTATCCGAACAAACTTTATTCACTGTGATGACCGAGATCTAAATTTTCAGATATTTTCGTCGAGATAAGTTACATGTTATCGATTAATTCTCTAATGTTTCTTGAAAACGAACACAAACCTTCGTTTAACTCTTTGTCAAATCGTTTTAATATTAAAACAACATAATCACAATATTAAAATAATATAAAAATATTTAATACGAAAATCTTGAAATGATATTATTTGATATTTATTATATTGTATCTGTATTTGTTACACTGTATGTAAATATATTTAGAGTGATTATTAATTATTTTAGCTAGGTAAATACATTTATTCAGAAGCTAAACATCAACATTTTTGATCTTTCTGTAATTAGTCAATTGACCTAATTAACCTTTGTTGTTCTATATCAAAATGGACATGATCGTTCTGCATATAATATTCAAAATGGAATTAATTTGACAATTACAATTCGCAAATATCATATTTTCAAAATCTTTATAATTATATTTTTAAAATATTTATAATTATATTTTTCGAATGATAAAAAATTAGGAACAGGTATTGATAATATAAAAATACGAGTAAGACATCAAAATAAAACTTAGTATTAGCTTTGCCAAACTGTATATAATCGTAAAGAAAGAATTTATATTTTAGCTGATCCCACTGAGCTCAGCATCACTACTGAGATTTTAAATACTGCATGTATTGAAATTTAACATCTTGCATATAATATTTCAAATTTTTTAATTAATTCACAATTACAAATATTTTTCAAAATTTTATATTTTTCAAATAATAAAATTTAAGTATTAAGAACAGACATTGATAATATAATAATAAAGCATATTTAAGCTAGCTTTGTTGAATTATGCATAAATGTAAAGAAGGAATTTATATTTTAGCTAATCGCATCATTGAGATGATAAATAATACATGTATTGAAATTTGTTGAAAATCACAGGGGGTTAGGGAAAGGATAATAATTTTATATTTCCGTATTTTGGACTCGCGCGTAATGCGCGTCGTTAGAGGAATATCACGCCGCAGTTGCGAACGATAAATAATTTAATCTCGCACTCTCCCCTGGAATTTCGAGGCACTGAAATCCTGTGCAGTACCGCACGCACATTGCTAGACATACAAACAGTACATGGCATGGATTTCGCGAAAGGGAATATTTAATGCGTCCCCATGGATATTTAGAATTTCGAACGAGTGCGATAACACCGATGAAAATACGAAACAAAAAGCATGGAAATGCGAGAAATACCAATCGGTTAGTATTACGTTGTTTTGGCATTACACAATCACGCGATTATTAATACTAACCACTCTTCGGGTGACAGGGGAAGAATGATTCATCGACGAGACACGATCGCGCAATGTACGACGCGCGTGGAATTACGTGATAAAGGTGAAAGTGCGCCTCGTGCACATGCAATAGATATTTTCAGGCTCTCCTGGAACCTTTACACAATCAAGCCTCCAAGAAGTAGTTTTTCTAACACGAAAAAGAACCTTACAACATCAAGATTTTTATGTTTATTTTTATGTCGACATCTCGAGATGATATCGCGAGAAACGCGCTACGTTTACCACTTATGAGTTCTTACACACCTTATTTGCTTATAATAAATTAAATTGCGAATCCGTTTGGCAATAAAATCGAAAGAGGTGTCGGTCGATCGCATCTTCTTAACATTCAATACGGAGTATCTTTCGGTAATGAAGCTTAGACTTAATATCTGATAAAAAGAAAGATAAATTCTTCTTGAATTTAAATGAACGAGAAAGTTTTGTTATTTAATTGCCCTTATCTGTTGGAAAGTTAGTTAGTGAAAAATCCTTCGTTTCTCAATTATTTGTAATGCGAAAACTGTCCTATCTTGACGCGTTTCAGTTGAGGAAAAGTCGACCGTTAGTTGGTGAAGGAATCTATCTTAAGGTTTAATTCGGATATTCGTTATATTTTCACGTAATTTACTACATTACCATACCGTTTTCATTAAGAATGTATTGTACTAGCAGGCAAAAAAGATTATCGTTGCTATATTTCTTTTATCGTTTATTTTTATGTACAGGGTGTGTCATCAAAATCTGAACAAATTTAAAATTTCCGCTATATTATGCCTCCACCAGAAGTTGTTGTTGGCGTCCGAAAAAGCCTGATGCTTCTAGTAAACAGTCATATTTTCAAAATGGCCGCAATGTTGAAACCAAGTGCGGAATATATTCGATGAGCCGCGATCATGGAAGGCCTTCGCGCTCAGCAACAGAAATAATTCGGTTCTTTGGATCAATCGTTTATGATATTGTAGCAAATATATTTAAAACAGTCCAATGAAGTTTCCAGTATGCTAGCGAGGAAGAGTCACTCGAAAGAATGCACCGCAAGGACCTCCGCAGTTGAAAGGGTTCAAGCGCTGATTTCGGATGACCCAGGGCAATCATTGCGCGTTCTGATGAATGTGAAGCCGTGGATGGAAACTGTGGCGTCTGAAAGGCACCATATGTTTTTCAGCAGAACACGGCTCATACGAGTCATTTGATTCAAAATTGGCTCTCAGACAACGTCGATATGTTTTGATCCAAGGAATTCTGGCCTCCCAACAGCCCAGATTTAAATCCCTTTACTACGTATGGAACGTAGTTGAAAAGGTCACAAACAAGTCTCGGCATCCCAATGTGACGTCATTAAGGACCGCTATTGAAGCAGCATTCGTCGACATGGACAGCGCTACATTACAGTGTGCGTGCGAACGCTTCAGACCGAGAATAGAGGCCGTCATTTAAGTTAATGGGGGATATATCGAATAATTGTGTTCTACAAGGATCCCCCAAATGCCATGTAAAAGGATTTTTTGTAATATTTAATTTTTCATTAAAAACATTTTGTTTAAAGAAATTGTTCGATTTGTCTGGATTTTAGTGACGCACCCTGTATTTGTCAATGTTTTCACCGCGTCCAGCTATCTCACAAACAATGCGGGACTTAATAAAACAATTTTTTCGACACTGTCACGAATTTGTTTTGTCAAGCCAATACTAAAACAATGTACTTTATTTCTTTCTATATTACTTCTTCTATCAAATTAAATCTTACGTATTCACGAAAATAATTGGACATTTAAACGTCAACGATTATGATCAAAAATTATATTTTGAAGTAAATTTCATTGACAAAGAAAAATATGAATATTAAATGTTAGTTCATTCGTTCAATATTAAATGATAAAGTGTCAGTAAGTTGAGATGATTTTAAATAATAATTATAATGTTTTATTGTTATTGCAAATTAATATTTTGTGCATAACATTTTGAAAATTCAGTTTTAATATTGTACTTAAAAAATAACAATAAAATTAATAGAATTTTACACAAAAAAAATTTTAATATTTTATCACACATTAATATTTAATGTACAAGTTGTTCAAACTTGTTACCGATTTAAAATATAAAACATTAAAATTCCTGATTACTATGAAAGTTATATTATCGTACTGATATTTCATTATTTAATATCGAATGGATGAAAATTTGCTTTTTATATTTTATTGCATAAAATGGATCGTGTCTAAAATACAATTTTCTCATGATCATCAGTAAAAAATAATCTTTATTCAATTATTTTTATGAATGTAAAATTTGATTTTATAGAAAAATAATATAAAAAAAAAATAGAAAAAAGATTTGAAAGAAACAGAAAAAATAGAATTTTATAATTTGTAAACCCCAATTAAACTTAAGACGATAATTTTATTAAACATATTTATCATTACTAGATAGAATAATATTGCACAAAATTCATTGTGGTTTAGTAAAACAATGCTTAAAAGAATTATATAAGTCTGACGAGAGAAACTTTCTTACTTAACCTAAAGAAAGCAGACTTTCCTTTTTGAGGTAAGCTATGGAAAATTAAGAACTTCGTAGTTCTTCTTGTTAATCTAATACATACAGTTTTAAAAATTAATTGACGATAATATTAACAGATTAGAAGAGATATACAAAGATAAATATTGCATAAATCATAGGCATTATTGAATTGTAGCAGAAGGAATAAAAGGATGATTTTCAGACCAGATGAGAGATTTAATTCATTCAAGTATGAGGGATGTAAGTCAAAATGTAAACTTGCGGGAGAGACGAGGCAAGCCACTTTATTACTTCGGTTTCCGCTTATCGATAAGCTTTAATTTAACCGGCCTAACTGTCCAATTAACCTGCTTCATATATAGTGTCAAGTAAAAGGTAAATAGTGTTTAGTCAGGATCTCGTACGAGGGGAGTCCAATAAGTTCCACTTACCCTGCCTGTCTGTCTTATCCCGTCTCGTCGCAGAGATCACTGTCCCACCTCCCTCGACGAGCGGCACAAAGAATCACAGTTCACGAGAAAAGATATGCACGACGGACGACGACGGCGACGGCGACGACACGTAGCTGCCCACGAGTGATCATCCGCAGGAGAGAATTTCTCTTTGTGTCTCCCTCTTTTCCTCTTTCAGACTCTGTCAAATCGCTTCCGGAACTTCTCTAAGTATATCTCACTGTCCCGAAAGCTTCGGGCCGGAAAAGGATGCATTCACGACGTCGAGGACAACGATGATGATCAAGCCAAGTACACTCACACGTTTCACGTTGCGCATGTGTATACATATATCTATCTATCTATCCATTTATCTATATTTATATATACCTCTGTATACGCATCTCAATGGAACTCACGTTTCTTCTTCTTTCTTTCTCCCTCTTTTTCTCCATCTATCCTCGTTAAACTCACTGATTCGGATAATCTCCGTTCGCTCTGGTTGTTTTTTCTCACGATCCACCCTTCACTCTCTCGTCACACACTCTCTGCAACTAGGATAAAATGATATGTATTCATTCGCAACGGCGGTCCCCGAAACTACACGGCTATCTTCACGTTTCGCACTTTCACTGGCCCGATGATCGAGAGTGTCTGATTTCACCCAGCCACCCCCCGTATCATCCGTTCGTCTCGTTGGTTGACTTTTCCGTCTTGTGCTGGCTCTGCTTCGTTCCTCGCTCTATCCTCCTATCTTTCTCTCTTCCTGTCTTTCTCTCGACGGAGACCTCGTTGCACGCCCCCTCGGACAATAACCCTTACTCACTACTATTTTTGCTTGCCTAAACTAATACGGATAATATACTCCCGGTGCACACGGCTAATATCTCTACACTCGCACGACTACCCCCGTGTGCGCTCTAACCCGAGTCATATTTTAAATACGACGACGCACGGGTGGCGGTGCGACCGTGGGGTTACACTCTCTGCCTCTCACGCTGCCGCCTCCCTCTTGCGCCCCGGTCGGCCGCGACGCACCCCTACCCTTCGAAGGTATCCCCACCACGGATACTGTTCGCCCTTGACGCGCCACCCCGCCGAACAGTGACGTCTCCCGAAGGTTTAACTTTTACCCCCTCATCGAAATGTGCGTGTTGCTTTTATTTCCTATCATTAAAATAAAATAGACTCTTTCTCTTTGTTACTTTAATTTTATCTCTTAATCAAAACGGGACGCTCTTATGATTTTTATCTTTAGCTTTGTTGATTAAAGTGGTGTGTAATACTGTAAAAATTGTAAATTTTCTAGGAAAGGTCTTGAAAATTCTCTCTACTTTTTTTTATATTTTATAATAAAATTGGGAAGAGGAAAAAGAACAGGATTGATACATCATTAGAGTTAATAAATATTATTCTAATTAATATAATTTTGAAATATCAATTTTAATTATCTAAGAATATTAAAAATCCGCGATACTATAAACACAAAGTTGTCATCAAATTCCCCGTACTTTTCTGTTAAGTTCAATTTGACTTTCTCATAACCCGGGTTTCTCCTCGTGATCGAGACGCCCCTAATATACCCCTTATTCCCCGTTCGGAAAATCGCAGTGACGGAATTCTACTACAAAGTCCTGCTCCGTGCCGCTAGAATATTTCCACAAATATTTTCCAATCTTTACGTGTTTCACAATACATTACAAGTCTACTAACAAGTCTGAAACTTGACTGTTTACTTTTAATGAACCTACAGTATATTGCACAAAGGAAGTGTATTACACTCTTAAATGTTTCTCGATATTGCATATCTCGATGGCACGATGACCCCGTTACTTGCGACGCCCTTGAAATTATGACAACCCACCGCTGCAGGGGCAGAGAACAGTAACGTAGTCGGAGCATCGCTTTACAGAGAATTATAATTAAATAAGTGATATTTACGTCCCCGTGAAATTGTGGGCGTAAAGTTAATGAACGTACACAAGAGGCATAATTTAGCAGCGCCAAATTTGTTATACAAGCAATATGGGACATGTGTATTGTAATTCATAAACTATATTATTCGTGACAATCGATACATCGCGTGGAATGTAATTAATATTAATATTAATGTTAACAATTAATATTAATGTGTGTGTACTTTCTAAAACTTTTAGAGCGAATTGTCACTCTAAACAGTGAAATCTCACTCTTAAAGATTAAAAATTGAATCATTCTTTTTCAAGATCGGCTCTTTTACTCTTTAGAGTAAAATTTCATTCTAAAGAATTCAAAGAGTAAATGCAAACGAATCCGACAGTGTTACTTATACATTTCTTTTATATTATTGATACATTTCTTTTATATTATTTATATTATTGAGAAGAGTGTTGCGCTATGTCCCTTCAATTAGCACCGAGTCGAATAAGCCATCAAAGTTCGGCCCTTATTAGCGCCGAGGGCTCGCGGAAATTTGTAAGTGCCGTGTTGTTGCGGCTATTACCACACCGTCACGCTGCTTTTCTCCAACCACATTCAGTATTTCCCTACCTTATTCAGTACATAGCTC
>NW_011627104.1:1643083-1670491 GCF_000204515.1 Acromyrmex echinatior | reverse complement strand
CCCCTCTCTCTTTCTCCCTCAATATTTCTACGCGACGACATTTCTTACCGCTGCAACGCGGTATTATATACTTCTTTATAATCACAAATTTCGTCTTGGCAAAAATCATCTACGCGCATAGGATGCGATAAAAAAGATATTAGATAGGCGACAAAGGAATTAGAAGAGAGTCTTTCGCCATGGGGGTTCTTTTTCACGGATCGATTTAAAATCCTGTCCTTCGTCTTTTTTTTCGTTATTTTATTTTATGATAAATTTACTTTTACGAGAAAAAAAACATTCAATATTTCGCGGTAGAAACTTATTATTCCGTTATAATTTAAATCGTGATTCCGCACCTTTACACTATCCCCGTATTCTAGATAGAAGCCGGTGGTTTCCAAGAGATTTGCTCACTGGCCTATGTATGATTAGAGGTGACAATGATAGTAAGCTAAAAGAAAGAGGAAGTCAGAGGGAGGGAGAAAGAGAGAGAATTCTAGGAAATGGTGTTATTCCGCGTAGGCCAGATATAGAAGAGTCGATTTTAATCAATTCTTAGAATGATTTTAGGAAAATATGTAATAAAATCGGATATAAATCCGATATTAAAATATGCAATTAAAATCGGATATAAATCCTCGTTGAATGCTTTTTCTAAATGTTTCTCATTTATAATGCTTTTTCTATCTTCCATTAAAATATATTCAAAGATTTTCATATTTAGCCTTGAATCCGTATTATTGTTATTCTAAGATTTTCATATTTCTGTGGTATTCACTGTCCATTCTTATGTTAAGATTCTCTTAAGTAATGTCTTAATTAAGATGCTAATACAGCTCTATGATCGATATTCATAATCAGTTCTTATTTTAAGATCGTCTTAAGTAATGTTTTAAAATGTTAATATAGCCTTCTGATTCATGATATTTTAAAACTGTGTACTTATTAAGACGAGTGGTATGCATTCTTCTAAGAGTGGTATGCATACATAGTCGGTTCTTCTTTCAATATAATTTTAAACATGACTTAAGACGCCAGCCCTTTGATCGATTCGTGACACCTCAAGGTTGAACTTAAGATGTGATCTTGAATATAAGAATAGACTACTGGTCTAAGATTTGACTATGAATATTGCCCTGTGATTGGCTAATAATTCTTAAAATTATAGTTAAAATGATTTTAAGAACTGACTATGAATACTGGCATAAAATTCTTAAGGTATATAATCTGTGTAAAAAATATATTTACATAATCACTTCTGATATTACGCTATTACTTGTTATCAATTTCGGATCTCCGACAAAATTATATCCCGCAGAACATAAACTAATGGCAACAATACAATATTAATTTTCCTCAATTCAACAACATAAATATAACATGTTGTACATAACAGTTTGTTAAGAGTATAAAATTATAACATTTATGTGATGTTACTGTCAATTTATATCCTTTGAGATACAAAAAATACAAAAAATTTGATTTTTTTAATCAATTCTATATATATCTATAAATTATAAACGATGTGATCTCCCTCAGATTTTTAATTCTTATAAGAATTTAAAATTATAATCTTAAATTTTCTAAGCCATATCTCTCTCTCTCTCTCTCTCTCTCTCTCTCTCTCTCTCTCTTACTAAAAATAAAAAATATCTGTTCTAAAATGCAAATACAAATATATCACTTAAAATTATGTACAAATAATATAAACATCGGAGTTATTAACCAGTAATAATTAATTATTATTAATATGCATTAATATCTTAGTGCATTTCATTGCCGTAACTTTTTATAGTAAACGTCTCAAGGTAGTCCAGCAATATGTCGTTCTCTATTTCAAATAATTCAAATAATTGCACGGGAAGTTTCGATAAACTTACGGATCTCTGATAAGTGTAACATGATTCGTCTGTAAGAAGAAGACAATACAGTAGTGACAATACTTCTTAACGTAAATATAATTCTCACGCGTTATAAAAATTCGCGATTAACAATGCTCGAAACGAAGGACAATCTCGCGGGAGAACTGTTTGAAGTTAGCCGTAAAAGCAAAAATCGCGAGAGTCATGTCGGTAGTGCCATCTGATATCGCGAGCGCGAAACTTTTCAAAGCGCTTAGTCAATAACATAAGCATTTCCAATTGTTGATTTTTTTTTTTAATATATAGAAAGAAACAGAACCAAAACGTACATTTGAATATTCAATTTCGAGTTTCTTAAAATTCGACAACCATTTATTTCCATATAGTAGATGCGAAATTAAAATTTTTGTTAAGGATTATAAACATTTATTAACATGCACAAAAAAATTAAATTCATATGTAATAAATAAATTAAAACATTCAAATCCAGCAATTTATTTCCATCAGGAGCATCGTAAAAAAAGTAGATATTGTTGTGTAATTTAGATCCACTTCTTCAGAGGGCAGTAGAATGCGAGGACATTTTACGGTTACAAGAAAAAGGCTCATATCTTCTCTCCGGTTTCTCTCTGCTTGCACTTTCTGCACGCAGGTTTTTTTATGCTCCATCATGCTCTTTCTCTCTCTTCAGCGATCGAGTATACGTCCGTCTCATCTCAGGCGTGAAAAGTGCTCGAGCCACTTGAGATCGGAAGTGCAAGCAAAACAAACGGATGAAAAGAGTTCAAATACGTTATGAAAAGAAAAACAACATCCTGAGCACTAATTGAGAATAGATGACAAGAAAACTCACCGGTATGGATAATTTTGTATCTTTTCTTTTGCGTGGAGTTTAATCCTATGTGTATGGTGCATGTAATCTTGATAAAATGGATTTAAATTTTGCGAATAAGGGACTTACTCCACCGTGCTTACTTACATTTTATTAAAGAAATATATTGCACGAAATCGAAATATTTGCAAGATCATAATTTTTGCAAATTAAAAACCTCATTGCTTTTATAATCTAATAATCTTTGCTACTTTTGTTTATTTGTTTAAATATCTTGATTTATAGTTTCTCTAGTATCTATATCCTTCACTGTTAGGTTAAAAATAATGTTAAGTAACATTTATAAATTCATTGTATTTTCTTATCCAAGAACAGATTTATCATGGACGAGGTTATAGATAATTTTGCATGGACTCGCCAGCTCGAGTGTCCACTGACAGTATACAATGAATCGGTGAAGAAAATGTTTGTTCATTATATATATAAATCTGTTTATTGGATCTCTTAGATTTATCGTTTTGTCTAACTTTTCTTTTCCATCAGATTATGCAAAGGAGTACTGGAACTCCTGTGGGAGGACATTTCCAATTCTGCGTTTCCTATAGCTGAAGCATGTAAAATAAGAAAGAACGTTTTGCTGTACAAACTGAGGCATGGATTAACTGATTCTGCAATTTCATCTGTAAGACATTTGGATCAGTTGAAAGTAAAAAATAATACATTGAAACAACAAATATCCACACTAGAAGAAGAATATGAAGAACAAGATCATACTGTCAGGCAAAAAAGTAAGATGACAAGCATGTATTAATCTCGAGAATATTTTAATGCAATTTAAATAAATTTCAATGAAATTGTTAGTGCAACAGTTAAAGGATATAAAAAGCAAGTGTTCGCTGATCAGCAGGAGAAAGGATTTGCTTAAACTGAAACACAGTGAAACCAGCAAGCAAGTGAAAGATTGCGATGACATGAGACGAGTATGTCAGCATTTAATGCCAAGCACTTCTAAGGACATAGATCAACAGAGATTAAGGGAAAATTTGGATATAATAGTAGACTTGCGTCGTTCAGTCACAGATAAGAAACAAGTCAGTTTTTTTTACAGACTATCATATAAAATAATATTCATGTATAAAATTGAGAATAACATTTTCTAATAACAGATATGGACAAAGATATCAAACTCTCTTAGTAGTATTGATGTGCACACACTATGGACACACTTGTATCAAATGCTGTCGCAAGATTTAAACATATTAATGAAATTGGAAACCAAGAATGACTTTGACAATTTAAATATAGTAGGCGAAAGTATAGATATTGGTATTGCAAGAGCATCTGGTCAATATATATGCATGATATCAAAACGGATATTGTCTAATACTAAAATTAACATGTACCAACAACGTTTAATGGAATTTATAGATCTAATAGAGGTAGTGTGAAAATATTTTAAGATTTATATTAAATTATAAAAAAAAATATAATTAGTGAAGAATGTGAAAGACAATTAATGCACACCTTGTCTTGCAGTCGTTATCTCATGAAGATGTAAGCGCGTGGTTAGTTTTAAAGTTGGAGGTAAAAAAATTAAAAGCCGAACAGGTTTACCTGCAAAATGAAGTTCAGCAATTGAAGAACATTATTCAGGAAAATTCCTTGCTCAATCTCGATATAGCTCGATTAACGGCTGACATAGAGACGATTGACGCACAGATGGTATGTATTAGCATATTTTATACTCTATTCATTTTCATGATACTGACATCGAGCATTGCAGAACAACTATATAAAGGACATTCAGCAATCCATAGCTATTTTAAACTCCACGCCAACGCTCATACTTAAAGGAAAAGAGAAGCTACAATATGAGTTGCAGAGGATAGTAGCCTTACAGGCTGACAATTACGATGCAAATTGTGTGAATAATGCGTTGGATATCGAATTGGATATGTTTTACAATATTTTGGATCTCAATGCTTTACGTAAAGTAATGTTGAAGGGAGATGTGGGACTGTACAGGTTTAACAATCTTATATTAAACACATCTTATGTAAAATTTTTCATTAGTATTGTAGAATTATTATACGAATTTTTTTAATAGACACGCAGTCTGTGGACTCGACAAAGCCTCCATCACGACGGTCAATCCGCAATACTTGAGGATCAAGCCTTACTTCCCGACAATACAAATGTCGATATATTCTCTCATAGAATGCTATAAAAACGTAACTGCCAATATGATTTACACGAAACTACACAATTCGACTTCAACGGAAGAGATTGAGTACACAGATAAGTTAATGTCGCCACAAGAAAAATGTAATTATAATAGTCTGGAAATGCTGAACCTCGCCAAAGTCGCTTGTGATCAGACACACGAAGAGATCAAACACTTTAACGCAGTTCTAAGTGCTTGGTAAGTTAATTCGTGGAAATATTGATATAATTTGATGCAGTAATATTAACTATAAATATGTTTTAGGACGAATCAAAACGTACAAGAGGTAATGGCACTCGACGAAACGACCGTGGACAGCGTGTCTTTTAAGGATTGGTTGCAGCGTTACAATTTATTATTGTACATGATACACACACATAAAAATAGCAAATGATTCATATATCTATACTGTAGTCTTTCGCCTTTCATCTACAATATATTCTATATGATATTATTCATGTGTCCGCAGAATTTTTGCATGTATATATATATTTTTTTTAAATTATTTTTTATACGAATTGTACAAGGGTAATAATTTAGAGTACACGGGCATAGTAAATAGACTTATATTTTTCGCAAAAATACATCACGTAATATACACGTTAACCAATTTTGTGATATGCTTCACGTAATATACACGTTAATAAATTTCGGTTACAGTACAATGTAAAAATTTTTCCGATGTAAGAGCACTTGGAATTTTCACATATCGCTGCCTATCGAGATTGGTGGCACACGCCCGTAATTCGCTTTTGGCATCCCATCTCGGCGAGCCACTTGCAACAAAACAACTTCAAGTTCTCGGCCGAATGAGAGAAAAAAATTTATTAGATCATCCATGTATTTCTTCTTTGTACTATACGTGCGCATTTATAATAGCATTTTTCATCGCTCCAGCGATTGTATATTGAACGATATCTAACAAAAAAATCAGCCGTCAACAGCTCCATGCTAAAATATTTTCAACGAAATTCTGAAATTTTATGTAGTTGTAGATAATCTCTTGCAAATGCTCACGTATGGTACACGCATCAATTGCAGATCACATACATAACAGATCACGGTCGAAGAGCTTGTTATCAATGCAACTCGAGTTAAATTTTTTTTAGAATCATTTTTCTTCTATCATTGATGGAAAATGGCACCAATAAACATGTTAAAGTATTTTGTCGTTTACGAGAGATAGAAAAATGGATTAAGAACATTCTCCATTTAGGAACAAGTTCTTACGGTTGTTGCAATTTACCTTACTTGAATTTACATCACAAGACTCAAGAACATTCAAACGAGAAGGGCAGTAATTACAATTGGGAACAGGGTCCCAAGAAGTCGAAAATTCAAGATACTCTCTTGACTTTTCTTTTTCCTTATGTACGTAAGCCGCCTATAAGTCATGCACTCTAATGTGTGATTTTATACAGTTTCCGCCTCATATGTGTATATATATGCACATGTGATTTATATAAATTAACCCCTGAATCATTTTTTTTTTATTTTTAATTGCCTCGAAGTGTGGCACGACCGTCGCACTCCTCTTTAGTAGTATATAAAACTAGCCTACCTATGTACAAGACGCTATGTATTACATACAAGACGCGCGCGAAACGAGCGAGATAGGTAGCTTAATGATTGTCGCGGTTTTAATCGACTTCAGCTTCGGGAACATAAAAACCTGACATACAATATAATAGTAACTAGTAAACAATAATTAAAAGCAGAGGATTAAATAACAGACCTTATCTACACATTTTTCTTCGTCTGTAATTTTACGTCCGAAAAATAGACGAATTAAAAAAATTTCGCGAAATTACAATTTCTGAATCTTCTTAATATATACTCGAGATAATCTAATTTTGCAAGTATCTACTAATCCTTTAATTAGTTCATTTTTTTTTATTTCCTTTGAATTTTGAACAATCGCAATCTTATCCGATCTTACCGAATAATGACATCGTTTATTTAAATCCATTAATTCGAATTTTTTTCGAAAACAGCCCGGTTATCGAGATTCGCAATATTCAACCCTTTTCAACTGAAGGAGCTAACGATCATGAACGCGAAATCCTCGCACGCTTCCCGCGCACGTTAAATAGTACAACCGAGACAACGAGCATCCGCGACGAGCATCGGCACATCCACAATGGAAAGCGTTGTGACGCCGGGACCGGACGTCGGCGTGGCGGTTGCTGGGCGCGCAAAGGAAAGGGGATGTCGAGAGTCCCTCTCGCGAGTCGACGCATGCACGATCACAGAAGTCGGTTACTGGCATTTCTAACCGATGCTTTTGAGCTTTAAGTATTGAGCAAAAGGCACGCCTATCTTCAAAAGGCACATTGGCGCAATCGTATCCTTTCTACTCCCGCTAAATAAATTAATGTTTGAGAGCGATATTCATAGTCGAATCTTACATTTAAGATCATCTTAAGTACAGTCATAAATTTTCAAAAAGCCATATTAGCATCTTAAGACATTACTAAAATAAGGATGGAATATGAATACCTAAGACTTGAACAGTCAAGTCGATAGTACTTCTACAAATCAATTAGAATAGACTAGATCGCTATTCATAGTCCGTTCTTATTTTAAGATCATCTTAGATAATGTTTTAATGCTAATAGAGTTTTCTAATTATCATTGTATTTAAGATAGTCTCAAATATAATCGATTATAAAATCATTGATTACAATTATAAATCATCTTTTCTTGAGGAATCATAATAAATATTGACAATAACATGTGTGATTTTATGAAATGTTTAATCAAGTTTATGATTTTTATATATTTTGCGCTTCTGAACATTCTTTCGCATTTTTACATAATCAAGAAATCTCAGAGTCCGCGACTCGATCGGCTAAGGTCACCGGTTCTTGTATATTTCAAAGTGCCGAGTCATCGAAATGCAAACGGAAAGATTTCTCAGCTAATTGTGTAACAATATAGCACCAAATTGCTATTGTAATTTATCGTTATCTATCCGCATAATTTTTTTATGTAACACTAAAGTCATGCCAGCTAGCGAATTTTCGAGAGATTAGGAACGTATGATCGTGAAGCTTTGACTGAGTTTATTTTTATCAGACTTGATAGAATATTTCTTGTATCGCGTCATAAGGAAAACAGAATAAAGAATGAAAATTTCCAATTGCTAAATTGACCCATAAGGAATGTCGATGCGATGATTCCCTCGCCACAGAATCACCGAATACCCAGGAATAAATAATTCTTTTTATTTATAATTTGAACTGATTCTTCCTCTTGTTTTCTTCCGCTATCTTCTACCTAATTATTCATGATTTTGTCGAAGCGATGGATTGCTGATAATTCACGATTAACACGAGTATCAATAAAAGCAAGTCAGAGAAGGATAATCTACACAGTATGCTTTGTAAAGGTCATCTCTTTGAAGATTCACAGAGGTTACATTGTGCAATTTGATCTACATCATTTTCAAAACTTTTTTTTCTACAATTGTGATCCGAGCCATGCAAAGTCAGTTCGCAAACTAGTCACTTAATGAGAATCATTTACTTGGCAAGTGGCATAAATTATCATTAAGGTCACTAAAAACGCACAATTATTTATATCTAAATGTTTCGTAAAACCCAATTTGAAAACTATTCGTTTTTTCCCAGTTCCGTTCACGATGCGGGAGCACCAGGATACGATTCGCCTAAGCATCCTTCTGCGTCAGTCGCCGGATTATGGTCGCGCGCGACTGTCCAGATTTAACTGGAAAACCATCGCGCTAGTGAAATATCGTATCGTCGATGAAGTACGTCAACGTATGCTGTATACGTATCGCGAGCCGAATATATGCGATGTAATTTTGTACTCTTTCTTTTTCGATAGATGCATCGATCTCGGCAGGGTCTTCAACCCTTTGTATTTAGATAATATAACAAATTAAAGATAAAGAAAGAGACAGAGAGAAGAAGACCCACTAATCTTTCGGCGATTCCGCGGAAGAAAAAGAAAAACGACGTCGTGGCGAGAGAAGATCGACTAGGCTATGCACTCGCTCGAGGGTCACTCGACTTTCATTGCGAACGGTTTTCGGAGATTGAGCTCCGTCGCTAGGCTTTCGCCTTTCACGTAATAATCGGCAGCATCCCTTCTCCTGGGCGAGGAGCCGTTTGCGAAACCGTTAACGACGCCGTTCGCGACACCATTCGCGATGCCATTCGCATGCTTGCCCTTCGATTGATGATTGTCCTTAACGACGCCGTTCGTCATCGCCGCCCCATTGGATTTCCTGGATTTACCTTCCTGGTAACTTTGCTGGTAGAACTCCTTGAACAAGAAGAAGAACATCACAGCGTGTAGACCGATCCACCAGACGAACGCTTTTGGATAATTGCATTCGATGAAGAGCAACTGGAAGGCGTGAACCATGATGGCGATGAATTGCAGCATCTGGAAAGCGGTCAAGTATTTCTTCCACCAGAGGTACGGCTGCACCTTTGGACCCATCGCTGCCAGAAGATAATACGTGTACATCACGATGTGGACGAAGGTGTTCAACAAACCGAAGAAGGTCGAGTGGCCGCCTGAAAGAATGACCATCAACAGAAATTAGTACGAAATTATATTCGTAATTTATTCGTTTTTAAACATCAAAGTTGTTTTTACTTAAAAATAGCAACAAATACTGCACTCTCAAAATTATTTGTGAATAATTCAAAAAGATATGAATCATCAAAAGTATATATTAACCCTCAACTACATGAGTGGATCTTTTGGATTCGGATGAAAATTTTAGTCGGCCGCTATTTTTGTATTTATATTGCAGAGTTGAAGTGAGTAAAAAAATTTGGATCCTTTCTCTGTCGATCGTAATGCAATTGTTTCATTATTGTCTAATTGTGAGGCAATAAAAGTTTGTGATTTGGACCCGTTAAATGTAAATTTATCAGATTTTTGCCAAAAGTGAAAATCCGTTTTTAGGGAGTGCTTCTTTATTAATGCTGTATTCAAGTATATGTATTGTCTCTCTCTCTCTTCTTATAATTAATATATATATATTTTTTTTTCATTGTCAAAAAAAGCACGAGAGAGGTCTTGGTGAAACGATCGCTCTATTTTCTCGGAGTTATAAAATCGTGAGTAAATAATATCGAAATCATTATATATTTAATATAAAATATTTTCATTGTATTTTTTTCTTTTTTGAAGAAGAAAATACCTCTAATATTATTTTTCCGAACGTGTATAAAAATGCTCCCACTTCAGTTGCGCAAATAATTATACGTTTTGAAATGAATGAATATAACATGTTTGTTTTCTTAAAGTTCATGTTTTTCTCTTTTAAAAACACTACTTATTTTTACCTGTATCCTTTTTTATAAAGATATGATTTAAAAAAAAACTGATTATTGCACTCTTTTCACAAAATTGTTCTTTAATATTTTTTTTTCATAACTTTTTAATTATTATCAAAGCCTTTTTATATTTTGATATTTCGATTCTACACATTCTGGTATTTCATTAAAAAAAAAATTTTCCATTGAGATTTGTAATAATTATAAAACCAGTCAAACGCTATAAGTAACTTGCACCCAGACATATAAATTAAGACTCTAAAATAAAAGGATTAAATCCAAGTAATTTATTCGATTCAAGTGTCTTTTAGCAAATTAATTGCTAAATTAGCATATAATTTTTTTACGAAAAAAAATTAGCATATTGTTTTCTTATGAAAACGAATAACATAAGTCTGCAATTTAGTAAAAACAATTATATTAGGTGTATGACTTTGCTTATTCGGTTTTCGTATAGATGGCTTTAGCGGTAAGTGGTGATCGAAATAAATAGATCATAGACGTCACACAATAAACTTGGGCATCTGTCAACATAATCCCATTAGAAACATTAGTCGATTTGTGTCTGCATCATAAAGTTATTCTCGATTGAAAATGTCAGTTTACGAGCCAAATTCTTGTCATTTGCGGGAGGTTTTAATTTTTTGCTTCAATATGAAGAAATCTGCGGCTGAGGCTCATCGAATGCTTTCAAATATTTATGGTGAAGCCGCTATTAGTGAAAGAACATGTCATAAGTGGTTTCAACACTTCAAGAACGGTGATTTTCACGTCGAAGACCACGTTTGTTTGCTTGTGAACAGCTGCTTGAAAGGCAAAGACGGAAGGGCTTTCTGCATCGCATTGTGACTGGGGACGAAAAATGGGTTCATTACGATAATCCCAAGCGCAGAAAATCATGGGGAGTTCCCGATCATGCTTCCACGTCGACGGCCAAACCGAATATTCACGGCTCTAAGATCATGCTCTGTATTTGGTGGGACCAGCTCGGCGTAGTATATTATGAACTGTTAAAACCGACTGAAACAATCACAGGCGATCAGTATCGAACGCAATTGATGCGTTTGAGCCGAGTATTGAAAGACAAACGGCCGCAATACAACGAGAGACACGATAAAGTGATTTTGCAGCATGACAATGCTCGACCCCATGTTGCGAAAGTGGTCAAGACATACTTGGAAACGTTGAAATGGGAAGTCCTACCCCACCCGCCGTATTCTCCAGACGTTGCTCCCTCTGACTATCACTTGTTTCGATCAATGGCACACGACCTGGCTGACCAGCACTTCCGGTCTTATGAAGAAGTAAAAAATTGGATCGATTCGTGGATTGCCTCAAAAGATGTCAGTTTTTTCGACGCGGGATTCGTATGCTGCCCGAAAGATGGGAAAAAGTAGTGGCCAGCGATGGACAATATTTTGAATCATAAATGTATAACCAGTTTTTTACAATAAAGCCTCGAATTTCGGAAAAAAACTGTATGAGCAAAGTCATACGCCTTATATTATAGATTTCTCGAAAACTTTCTTATTAAAAAGCACATAAATTCCAAATGTGAAGAACTCTAAAATGATAATATGTATGTAAAAGATAAACAAATTTTTACAATCTCTAATAAAAACTAGTCATTATCCATTCTCGTAACAATATATTCGTTTTCGACCCATATATATGTATAAGGAAAGCTCTGCTTAGATGCCGAGGGCATCGCAAAGGATCGCTTTTGCGACATTGACACAAATTAGTTTTGCAAAATCAGCTGAGTTTTTGCAACAAATGAATAAAGGAATTGCATAAACAATTTTCTACTTACCTGGTGTGAACTTGACACCGAACCAGACCGACATGGGCATGCAACCGTGATGGATCACATGCAGCGTGGATACATGGTTATTCTTCTTTCTTAACACGAAAAAGATCTGGAAGAAAATGCGCACGATTAGCCCTGTGGAGTATAAATCACACATGCCGGTAAGAGGGAACATTTAGATCACTTTACATACCGTGTCCATGAATTCAGTAAATTTCGAGAAGTAATACCACCAGCTTGCGTGGACCATCTGCGATTTCGAAACATCGATTAGGAAAAACTTTTTTATTGGATCGATTTTATGTATGAAATTTTCTTTGGTTTTATTCGAAATATTTTTATCCTCATGAGAGGCTTCTATATTTTTTTTTTACATTCCTGTTGAAGATCAGGATTCTTGCCTTCGATTTTTATTAGATACACAGACGATTTTTAAACACTTTTTTACATATTATGATTGCAAGTTACATAAATTAAAAATTAGTTTCAATAAAATATAAAGACGATAAAAAAGAAAGAAAGACGAAGGAAGAAAGAAAGAATGTATGTATAGCAATTTGTAAAAATGAACGACCCAAGATAATTATCTCGTCAACATAAATAAGATAACAGATGAAATAATAAACACATTTTATTGAGTAATTTTAAAAACCAGTTTTCACAGAAATGCATTAAAAACATTTCGCAAGAACACACCGGTAGTGTATTCGAGACGATGAGGAATCTGAAAATCGTCACTGACAGAGTATGTCACAGTATGTATGGGTGCAATGACAGAAATTAATGCGGCGCAATTGTGCGTAATGAAAGTGTATGTAATTTATCGCTTGACGTAATGACGTATAGCATATGTTAAACAATGTTAATCATATAGGCTACTAACTACAGTTAGAGTTGTTCTATCGCTTGAACTCTATGTTTGCAATTCTACTAGCTACTTTGGTCCTTTTCTTAGCATATGAATATACACGTATTATTGCATACAGAATCGGTCATGAGAAAAGATCACAAATTCTTAAAATATTTTTTTTCAATGATAACAATCATTAATATACTTTTAACTAATCAATAATTAAGTAAAGTATTTTTAATTAATTACTGAAATTTGGAATATTTTTCCATTTTAATTAATTAATTAAAATGAAAAAATAGTTTAAAAATCATGTGAAATATCACATAATTCAACGTGAATCAATCAAAATGAGATCATAAAAATTACATCTTTCTCGTTCATTCAAATTACGAATTTATTGACCGATTTTAAAATTATAAGCTAACCGTACACGATGCATAATTTTTATGTTTACATCTTTGCATTTTGACCAATGCATGATTCACTACTTAAAGAGCATAAATAAAATAAGCAAAGTAAAAGTATAAATAAATAAAAGTTTACACGAAGATGGCACTCATAGGGCTCTCAGTTGCATAGCGACGTATAGAAATTGGCCGAATCAATCAATCAATTAATCTAATCAATTGGCCGAATTAATCTATTGTACATACGAACCACAGAATTAAAGAACAGAACAGAAAAGAAAAAGATAATAACTTTAACTTAGGGTACGTTCCGAATTACGCATGAAGAGCATGTCTTTGTTCACTAAATAATAAAGAAAGATAAAATATTGAAATACATTATGCTTCAAAACGTATCCCTATACATCTAATCTATGCTTGACAATCATGTGACTGTTTCTTAATGTTTTGATTAGCGCGTGCAAGGAAACCAGGCATAAAATAATGCACCATATCATACTGCATTATCACGTAGAATGCTAATATGCTCTGCTCAATGAATGGAGATGTTTAGCAAGCATTATACTGATTCTACAATGCAGTCGGAAGTCTTAATCGGTGAAGTTGACTAATCAGCGTTAGTTGTATATTAAAGGTCTAAAAGGTTGTGACACTTTTTTTTCAATGTGTTTCGGAATGCCTATTCATCGAACGATTAATTCTCATCTGTCGATCTAGAATAAGAATTAATCGCTCAATTCATTAAAATTCATTGAATTGAATTCAAAAAAGTGTTGCAACCTTAGACTCTGATCATACAAGTTGGCTATTAGTCAGCGATAAGACTTAGGACTATCGACTATCGACTCTTGTCATAGAATCAGCATTAGAACAAGCACAGCAGCATGTAAGCCTATCATACAAGAAATTATGTATTGTGTGTGTGGTTAGCTTTAGATATAAACATTATAAATATGACTAGAAAGAGATCATGGCAAGGATAATTCTGTTAATCACCCACCCTCAGCACTTCGGGTCTGTCGCTGTAGTCTACAGGTTGACATCTTAGAGAATAGTCTCCAGTCAGCCATCCGGATATCCCTATCTGCAACCACATTCGCCCAAAGGCCAATAAAGAGATAAAGAAAACAGGCGTATGATGGCAAATGTATATTGCGTACAAGCTTAATTTACAACTACTCTCTACGCATATTACATAAAATATTTGCGTTGAACTCTCGCACGAGAATGTCGAGCGATGTCGCGCCTCGTATCTTCAACGGGAAAAGAAGCAATTGGATAAAAGAAAAAGAGTTACTCGCGAAAGAAACGCAAAGGAACGGAACGATGTATTCTTCGGTCAAAGAATAAATCGATAAAGACTGAAGGACGCGCGATTTTACAATTGCGATTCTTCCCCGAAGGGAGTGCGACACATGTTCAACACTCAGCTGATTTATCGGCGTTTGATTTTTCATCGAGAGTTGAGATAGCGGATGTCGAAGCGGAAAAAGATTAGATCGAGACACTGGAGAAACATGCCAGGCTCTCTATAGTAGACGAAAAGGAAGCATAAGCTCTTTTAAGACGCCTAAATCGCACGGCTCCAGGAATATTTGCCCCCGCCGCAAGCCTCCGCTCCGGGTAAGGAACGGTCAATCTACAAAAATATATTTATAGATGAATATCCGTGATATCAGGCGGACTCGATGCGGTTCGATGATTTCTGTTGTAATAGTCGTCTCGTTGAAGTAATTGGAAGGCAATCTCGTTGAACGGTTCGGCTAGGGTTAGATCGATTAGGCACACTTACCCTTATCGCGGTGGGGCTGTTGGAATAATCCACCGGTTGGCAGCGGAAATTATAGTGATCCCACCATCCGCCCATCAGACACTGTGTTGCGAAAGAAACGTAAATTGTGCTTCGCACATCTTTGCCATTGGCGCATTCCCGTGATACGAAATCGATCGTCGAAGTTACAAATATATTTTCGTTGCTCAATTCTTGGCGCGATAGAAGAACTCGTTCGAAATATGTGTAATAAATTTATTAAAAACGCTACGAATTAATTCCAATACCTAATATATATATGAAAGTCTTCGTAAACTTGTAAATTTCAATAATTACGTTCAAAGGGCCCTTGATTAACCCTCTAGCATTATCGTGTCATTAAAAAATAACTTTTTTACTGCTTTTGCTAAAAAATTATTTATAAGTAAAGAATCTGTTGATATCTATATTCTCGATATACAGTGTTTTGACCAAAAATATTGGGTATTATTATCCTTATTAACCATTATTTAAAGTTTTAGCTCAAAAATTGATTCATGACATTTGCTGTAAATTATTCTTTGTTTCAAGAATGCTTTAAATTTATGTATTAGGTGTTGGAATTAATTCGTAGCGTTTTTTAATGAAAGAATGTTATTTATTTCACATGAGCATTAAAAAATACATTAATGAAAGTACTTCCCATCACTTGTAAAACGCTACGAATTAATTCCAACACCTAATATAATGCCAGAATTTAATAAGTAACAATGCAGGTAGAGAAAATTAAGTAGAGTAAAAGGTAGAGTAAAAGAATAGAATAAATGAATAAGTGCCTAATATTTTTTAATCAAAGCTGTATATTGACTATAGTTTTTCCAGTAATTAGAAGTATATTTCAATGCTCAATATTACACATATTTCCATCTTCAGCTTTTAAGTGTAACTAATTTAAGTGTAACAGATTCCGAATTTAATTTTAAAATAAAATGCAAATATGCAACATTCGTCTCTAGAGGATTAAAGGCGTTGACTACCCTCTTTTTGTAGTCACGAAATATAAACTCATTGTCAACAAGGGAATGCACCAATGACAAACGTATTCATTTGCGGGCGATGTAATCGAATATAATCGCAACTGTTAAAATAGAAAGTTTTCGCTGGACGTCGCGTTCCAGTGACTGCAGTAAAATCATGGAATTGTTAAATCGCGCAACTGTAAATAGCGGCATACCGTATCCTCAGACCGTTATCATCCGTTTTCGATCGTATCATGACGAATACCTGTGTCGCCAAACCGATTGTGAGCTTGATTGTGAGCTTGATGATAAGTCGAAAGCCGATGTGAGATTAGTTATCGATATAATGAATCTTTGAGTCGAATATAAATAGAGAGAATTCAGTAAAAATATGCGCAGGTAACTAAGGTTCATTACACTAGTTTACAAGATTCATTACTAGTTTTGGACAAAAACATATAAAGACTGTATTTCTAGAATAATTTTCGATGCTGAATCCGAATCTGCCATCGAAATATTTCCATTAAATAAAAAAAAAATAATTTTTTACTTTTTTCATTTGATAAACAAGAATCCTTTTAATTGTATTTATATTTCCATTAAATTCGATTTTAAGATATAAAAAAAAAACATTTTCTCCAAAATATAATAGTTTAATTTTTTTTTTATATGATTTTGAATCGGTTTCATGTATTACAGTAATCGTCTAGCATATTTTCATCCTGATAACGTTTCTCAATTATTATCAAATCTTGATAGAAACATACGCATTGCTTGTCACTATTGTATCCAAATTATTCGAAAAGAAATACCATTTCTTAAAAATAACAGGCCTATATTTAAAAAATTCGGCCTAATAGAAATTTTCTGGTGAGAGATTCGAACGTCCCAAATACTTAAAAAAAAAGTTGTTTCCTTTTCTTGTACAAAAATTATTCAAATTTGTAAACTAATGTTATATATTATGTCGTAAAGATTTCAAGCCGATTCTTTGCCGAATTATACGAAACAATCAGGTATAAAATAAAGAGAACAAAAATAGAAATCCAAATTTATCGGGCAAAATTTGTTTAAACATCTGATTTATCCAAGTATTTGTTGCAAGCTTCTTTCTCTCTGAAAGTCTAAAAGTTAAATTATAATAAAGACAAAATATTGGCTCCCAGTAAAATAATCGGTGAATCGAGGAACGGCTGAAATAAAACAAGAGCTATTCGATTTTTTTATGTCCTGAAAAATTCATCGGGTAACATTTTTTTCAAACTAATTTATCAAGCATTAAACAGTTGATATCGCGAGGAAACGGTCGACGAAGTCTCACCTCATAGAAGAGCCATGCGGAGAAGATCACTTGGAACAGGTTATAGAATACTAAGGTGTTTTTAAGTTGGAAAGGTTTCCGATTCTCCATGAGCTTTGGTCCGAGTACCTTGACAACGTAAATGTAGCTGAGGCAGATAAATAATGTGGGGAAAGGCGAGCTCATCAATAACCAATTAGTTGTCCTCGTATCTGAAAAAAAACATTAAGAAACTCTCCTAGGAATCCTTGAGAATAACTTTGAAACTTCCATCTTTTTTTGTTTTTCGAAAAAACCGTAGAATTTGGCAATGTAACGTCAGTTTATTTGTCTGACTTCTCGACTGTGCCGAACGAACTGACAAAGAATATAACACAAGAACCGAATAAGATTTGCATGCGCAATCGAACAAGAACTGCAAATCTTGTTCTATTTCTGCCGCCAATCTACTGGTATAGTATGTCAACAGGTTTCGTCATATTTTTGGTAGTTTATTAACGTCGTCAAATATCTATATGAAATTTGTTGCCTTTCTGTCATTAGAAATTGATAGGTATTCTGCTAAAAAATTGGTAGCATACTCTGATCAAAATCTGTTTCTGCAAGCTTGGTTATCTGGAATGTAATCAAAGAATTTAATAGCAAATTCGATATAATACACTCAGTGCGCACTACTACATATTAAAGCCGTTGTAAACAAATTGAAATAAAAATATGTGTTTAATATAAATATAGAAACAGATTAAACCACGAAATCTTTAATATATTTTATTATGCTATTAAATAAAATATGAATTTTATTTAATATGAATATGAAATATATAAATATAAAATAAATATAAATATAAATTTTATAATTTGAAATATCTGCATATCACGCTCAGATTAAATCACAGCGGTATATTTAATATGCACTAATGCAACCGAATTCTATTAGATTCTCGGTTACATTCCAAACAGCTAAGTCTGCAGAAATAAATTTGTGAGAACTAATTTGTGAGTAGAGTAAGCTACCAATTTTTAAAGGCAGAAAAGCTACAAATTTCACGTGAAGTTTATAGTAATATATGATCATGTTGGCAAAAAAACATCAGACAAAACCTGTTATATATTGTATCATTAGATTAGCGATAAAAACCGAACAGGATTTGTAGTCCTTGTTCGGTTGCCCATGCGCGCAAATCCTGTTTGGCTTCTTCCACCAGCTGCATATAGTATGTCAACAGACTGTCGACAAATCCTAAGCTTACAGTCTAAATTTTTGAGAATGAAATTTCACTCCAAGAAAAGTGATAGTTGCGCCAGTCCTTCAAGGGAATTTCCTAAAAGGTCAACTTTAATAATTAATATCTCACTTCGCGAGGCAAAGCGATGCTTTTCTCTACTATATTCATTTGTTTTGTGCAAAAATACGTCAAATGAATCTAATTTCATCAAGATTGAATGTAGGGGTTAAACTTAATATTTATCTCCAGTGTTGCTTTCGGAGAGTAAAACTATTTGGAGAATTGACTCTTGTTTGGAGTGGATTTTTCAATCTCTAAGAGTGATTCTTCATTCTCTAAGAATGAAAATTTGATAGAGAATTTATTGACAATTTGCCAAAGTTTTATTATCTGGGATTATATTAGCGTGTGTAAGAAAAATAGTATCGTCAATAGTCGATACAATATAAAAAATATAGAATTTCGATTGACAGATTGATACTGAAGTTGCCAGGTCCAAATTTCTATCAGTCACATCCGATTCCCAAGCAGAAGTCACGATAACGTCAAAATGATACTAAAATGAATTGGAAATGATTGAGAAATGACTTTTAATAATCATTTTGGAATCATATTCACATTATTTTAGTATTATAATGACTTGTTGTTCTGCTTGGCTTAGTACTCTGAGAATACTGTTATCCAGCAATAGTTCTTTCCTAAAATGATTGTAATCGAATCGAAGATGACCTCGTTACAAACAATGTAATACGCAACAATATACAGATGTATTAACAGCCATAAACAATTCACTTCTCTCTCTCTTTCTCTCTCTCTCTCTCTCTCTCTCTCTCTCTCTCTCCCCCTCTCTCTCCTTTTTTCTCTCTCCATCTTTCCTTCCTATATGAGTAATAGGCGTAATCCAGTGACCATGATTTAATGGCGATAAAAACCGCTCGTCCTTCGGTATCGCTTTGAAGGACTGCTCCATGTTCTTTCAGGGATGTCTAGTGCGTATGTCCTTCGATGGTTCATTTACTCTTCCCTTGGTTTTCTCAATATGGAAAAAGTGAATGATCGGTATTTCCGAAAGGTGTTCCTTGAGATTCTCTACTAGACGGACGGCGTTAAACGTGTTCGATTTTATTTACGCTTGCAAAGATTATGCAACTCATTCGGAAGACATGAATATGAATAACATATTTGCACATATTAGAACAAGATTGTTTTGGCATTCATGAGAGCGGATTTACTGCATAATTAAAAGATGAATAAAGAAAATTAATTTAATCTATCAGTACACGAATATTTTTGCAAAGAAAAATTAGTTCGTGCAAAATTGATAATCTCATTTTAAAAATACATTGCTATAAAAAATGCATATAAAAAACATGTATACATATACACGTACAATATATATTAAGAAAAATATCTTCAAGAATTGCGTAATATATAAATATGCATGTTTTATTTGTCTTCCATGCAAAAATAAAAACAAGCGTATTTAATTATAGTTTTTTACAAAACTCGGAAGCTACATAAATTGTCTTTTTATCGCGAGCGCTTTACAACACTCAATATAATTTACATAATCTATATAATCCTTATATACCTATAATTTTCATCTTCCGCATATGTATGCAAATTTCCGATGAAATAATCGAACGATTGTGAAATGTTATTAATATTAATGACATGTTAATAATACTACGACGCAATTTTATATCTCCGCATAATTTTTTTATTATCACCAATCATGGGACGTTAATTGGCGTGTCGATGAACACAGACTGTTCTCATTGATCGAATAACTTGAGAGATATAAACGTTAATCAATTAGATCGTTAATCACGCCGTAAAACTGGGATTCCTCTCATTGGTGATCGGCAAATTGCGAAAAAAAGCCCCCGCGTTGCAACAAACGTGACGGCACGATGCAGCCGGCCAACTGTCTGTACAGAATAAAGAATTACTCCACTTTACTCACACGACGCCGCGATTATCAAAGTGACATTTCGTTGCTGCGCCCAAAGTGGGACAGTGACGGTCTCAAGGAAACAGTCTACTGACAATCGCTCATTCCATTTCGCGCAACGGCCGCAATGCGATAAAATAACATTGACAAATAACGCAAATTACCGTGCACATATTTTGAGACTCGTTACATAGGATGTAAGTAAAATGTGATAAAATATGCTTATTATAAAAAAAGCTTATTTTCATTGCGTATTTTCAAGTGCTTTGTGAGAACATTCGATATATGCGCGTATACCAAACATGGACCTAGCAAATTCTGTTCGTTTTTTTTTTATATATATAAAAGAATTCAAGATACAAAGGAAAATTTATGCATCACAATGACTTTGGCGCAACTTTTTTGAAAATAATTATAAAACTTCTCTCTCTCTATCATTAAAGTGACTTGTAGATTAGAGAGATGAGTTATGGATTTAAATATTTATAAAAGATAATGTTTTAAGGAAATTGTAGAAAGAGAGAGAGAGAGAGAGAGAGAGAGAGAGAGAGAGAAAGAACTAAAAAAGTGAAAAGAGGAGAAAGAAGAATATAGATAAAAATTTAGGTACAACATAATTATAAAAAATATATTGTTAGGAGAGATATATGAAGTCATAAGAAAAAAATAGTATTTTTTTTAAAGACTAATATAAATAAAAAAAAACCTAGTATTTTGATGTGAAAATTATACAATAGCAAAGCAATTGTAATATTAGTGTAAATTAATGTAAGAACTAAAATAAAAAAAAACTAAGAAACATACAAATTTAGATAAAAGTATTTAAATTTAGATAAAAGTAATATATGGAGAGCGAATTCTAATTAGTCAATAATTATAAGGTACGGTCAATAATTATAATAAATGTGTAATTATAAAACTGTAAACCAAATTCTTTCTTGACATATGTAAACTGAAGTGATACTTGCTTTTTCTTTTTTCTGTAAAGCCTAATAGACGACTTAAGAGAGATAATAAATTAAAGAGATGTAGACATTTTATAATTCTAAAATAGATATCATTGTGATATTCCACGTGGAGTTATCCAAGAATGTTAAACAAAAGAAGACATAATACTCGACAACAATATCATCATTCGTTATTTACATTCTCGTCTTTCGCGCGTCAATTATGTAAATCCGAAGGACTCTAATACCGCACAATGTCCATCCATCTATTGCACTCTCGAAATTATCGTGCAACGACGTAATCATCAATTTATAACATGTTGGTGATGTCACTGGGTACGCTTGACATACTACGAGATAGCCAAGTTTTCGTCATTTATCATCCAAATCCAAATTACTCTATTTAGAATTATACAAATTCCGGATATTTTTCTCAACGGATTCTCGCATTTTGTTCACCATCAGTAATCACCTGCGTGTTTGTCCAGCATATCATGGAACCGGTCTATATACTGCATTATGATCGACATGTTGCCGTGTAAGCTGCCTTCTGGTCTATTTTGAACGGAAATCCAGCAGTCTACTACCCACTCTCAGGTGATAGTCTCTTCTCCTTCTGAAACGAAAGAAAAAGATTTTTATCAGAGACATTCAACGGTTCCTATAAAATACGATCGGAATAATGAGATCCGTGGCCACTAACGGTACTCTAAAATTAATGTAAGATATCACTTCTTCTATAATAATGATACATAAAAAAATGATGCGAAAAAATTTTTAATTATCTTTTTGTTTTCTAATAAGTAATGCTATCTCTTGTGTTTTTACATTAAAAAAGAACATACTTTTCAAAAAATTCGGTCATCCTTCAATTTTTAAGAACTCCGCTTTGAATTTCTCATATCAAAAATGCAAATTGGTCGTATATATAGCTATAGAGAAGTTTAAATATTTTTTTACAATATATATATGTATATGTATAAAAATAAACATTGATATAAAGTTCCTTTAAATAAGGAATAAGTGATGCATTAAATAATAAAATTTATTGATAATATTTAATGACGAAAAGTTATATTGATTTACAAAATTCCTGTTTCTGTTTCACAACATCTGAATAATGATTCTTATGTATTTCACTTCATATAAAAGCAAAAAGTTGTAACTATTTATTATAAATAATTAACATTTCGTATCTCATTTTATATGTGTGTTAATTTACATTTATTATAATTAATTTCATTTAATTTCATTTAGATTGCAAATCTTATTCTCTTAATATATCGCTTAAAAGAGTATTTAAACGACAAAAGGACATTAAAAGGATAAATATATTATTAGATGTACAAATAAGTTTCTGCCGTTTGACAAAAGACGACGCCACTAGCAAGCTATGGTTAAAATTGTCTGATGTAAAACATTATATCATAAGGTTGGACATCTGTCAACAACATAACCTTGAAATATACTAGCGATTTTGTATCAGCATCATATATTTTTTTTGTACGAAAATGCCGAGTTTTGTGCCGAATAAGCGTCATTTGCAGGAACTTTTGATTTACTTCTTTAATTTGAAGAAATCTGCAGCTGAGGCTCATCGATTGCTTGTAGAAGCATATGGTGAGGCTGCCTTAAGTGAGAGAAGTTGTCGTGAATGGTTTCAAAAATTTAAGAACGGTGAATTTGACGTCGAAGATAAAGAACGTAGTGGAAGGCCGAAAGTGTACGAAGACGCGGAATTGGAAGCATTATTGAATGAAGATTCATGCCAAACGCAAAAAGAACTTGCACTTACATTTTGATTTACATCAATAAAACATTATGTATCATTCTTTCACAATAAATGCTTAATTTTTGATTAAAAAACGGTGGAAACTTATTTGTACACCTAATATAAATTTGTGTATTATAAATAATTAAAAATTTTTTTCTTTTGCTTTATGAAATAAAAATAACCATTCAGATATTAAAAACCAGAAATTCCATAAAACATTGTAACATTTCGTTTTTCGTTTCCTATACAAATTTTAGTTGTACATATTTCATGCAATTGGAAACAATAATATCTCATTTTTATTGTTTCCTGTTCTGATTTTTACATACAAATGTAAAATCTATCAAAACAGGAAACAAATATATATATAATTAAAAATATATTGATCTAATCTAATCTAATCTAATCTAATAAAGCTATACACTGTATCTGTGAGAACCGGCAAGAATCTAAAATTCCACGTTCTTGAAAATTTCTCTTCACTTAAAGATATCAAAAGTTATCTAAAATTGCAGTAAAATATCGCGATCATTTCACTGTATAAAATCAAATTATCTGTTGTTTTATTTTTTGCAATTATTTATAAAAAAATTTTTTTAGCTGATATTAGCTTTTTAGCTAATTTATTGATTTTTAACTAATATTATACAGACAAAATACTCTTAACTATTTTTATATTAAAAAATTTAACAAACAGATATAAATCTTGGTCGTGTCCGACAAAGTTACTCAAGAAAAAAAACGGTCAAAAAAACTTTAAAATTGTATGAATGAAATCTGTTGAACCTGAGATATTTATAATTTGATATTTATAATCAAAAAAAAAATACACGATTTTCAAATTGACAATCTAGTATCGACATTCTTTAACTCTGGAACAATATCAGGATCTGGCCGGGATTTTCCCGAGATAGCGTACTCGAGTCTCAAATCACCAGTTCGAATCCTCCAATGTCTCGTGTCTGTCGTACCGGCTTACGTGTTTATAGCCACTGCAGAATTTTTCATTCGAAAGTCGCATACGATCGGGCAATGCCTGGCAATGCCGTCGCGCAATTCGCCGAGCCGACCATGAATCGACGCGGCCTTGAACCATTCTGATACGTTCAATTTGTACACATGGACAAATTAAATTTCACTCGTAATTTCGACAAGGCAAACAAGATTCTTGCGAATGTGTAAATCTGCTCGCTCTTTCTCCAATTCTGACCTCATCGATTCGAGTCAAAGACACTGACTGAATGAGGCAAAGAAACGATAGAGAAAATGATGTTTACTTGAAAATCATCTGAAAACGGAAATTCGTGACTTCATCATTAGTTAATAATCAAAAATTAATGATGAATGATTATATATATGTGCTTCACTTGCTCGAGGTTATTGATCGCTCCACTTACTACACATTAACTTGTTTATAAAAATAAAAAAAGACAACAAACTGTTTAATTTTTTTTTTTTAAGCGATACAAAGTTAGAAAAAATTTATTCAAGTTGACGCAATGCTTGACACGTAATGTTTTACACAATATATTCTCACGTCAGAAATAATTAATGGATAGAATCTTTTCACTTTGCTAAACACCTATAAATTTCGAATATTGGAACTGAAATCCTTTTGTATTTAAATAATTTCGCTAGCTCGAAATAAGCAATGGCATAAAATAAATCGGATTATTTCACAGTACATCTTAAATTTTCACATGAAATTATTCAGATGGTAGATTGTTAAAACGAGTTACATCTCAATGATATTCGCATTAAACTCTTAATGGGACTTTAATTTCTCTTATTAGCTTTATAAATTATTAGAGATTGAAAATGTATGTAAAGGTCATAGAAGATATAGATTTTACATTAAAAAAGTACTTATATCGATCGATTTCTACGCTTCAGGGCGGAAAACAAAATTAACCCTTACCTTACATCACTAGACTCGAGTGATTCCTGTGCAAGTTTCTTTGAGTCTTTCGGTAATTATAAATTACTACATTTTATTATTTTCCAAAATGAAGTTCCAATATTTATTCCAAAAAGTTGAAAGTATATTGGTGAATTTTTAGAGATTTTTTAAAATCATTCTGTAACCGACGGATTCTAGTGCCCCCCCCCCCCCCCCCTGTTTGTATGGATGAGGCACCAAATTATATTCTTGCAAGGTAAGGATTAATTATGCTATCAAACAGTTGTAATCGAACTGGTCGTTTGTCATACAGGCAGGTGTGCGATAATCCATCAAATTTCGCTATGAAACATTCGCGATAGAATTTTACGCACAATCTATACGTACAGATAGCGTCCCATCTACCATTGAAAAAACATGGAAAATATCGATATCTTATAAAAGAATAGATATCTTAGAATTTTCTCAATTATTGACTGCATTCGCTTCAGTTATGATTAGATAAGCGATTCCAAATCTATTTCTTTGTCCAAATCTGCTCGAGCGTCGTACATTCATATCGCGAATAACCATTTCAATGAATCCACACAATCTCATTCACAAATATTCAAGAGATGTCTTAAGACGCGTCCAAAAGTCATCTTTAAATCCTATCTTAAAAACGTTCTCAGGGTATAATCGACTATGTAACTTTTACTATTATAGAATAGAACAAAATGATCAAAATGACTTCAAAATAATCACTAAACGTCATTTTCTAATCATTTACGATCCATTTTAACGTCATTTTGACTTGCGATTCTGCTTGAGAACCATGCAACTTTTTTCCTAGAGCGGAAACGTGAAAAGTGAAATTTTATACACACACACACACACAAAATTTTCACTTTTCACGTTTCCCTAGAAAAAGTTACATAATTCTCCAAGCAAAACAACAAGTCATTATGATATCGAAATGATGTCAAAATGACTCCAAAATAATCATTAAAAGTCATTTTTAAATAATTTATGATTCATTTTAATGTCATTTTGACGTTATTGTGACTTGTTGTTCTGCTTGGGTCCCAAACAATCACAATAAGTCATGGTAATATCAAAATGACTCGTAAATGAATCGTAAATGATTGAAAAATGACTTTTAATGCTCATTTTGGAGTCGTTATGACATCATGTTAATGGTATTGTGACTCATTGTTTTGTTTCGATTGATCCCCAGACATCCCAGACGGGTAAGTGTGTTCCAGATAGAACACAGTCCTTAAGCCATAATGATATTATAGGACGACATCATTTACAATAAACTTATAAGTCATATGATCTCGAGCAAAATAACAAGTCATTATGATATCAAAATGATATTAAAATAGCTCCAAAATGATCATTAAGTCATTTTTCAATCATTTTCGATTCATTTTAGTATCATTTTGACACATTATCGTGACTTGTTATTCTACTTAGGATATTATTATGATATTATTATGACTTTCTGTGTTCTACTTGAGGTACTGTGTGGTACGGGGGATGCAGCTGGCTGATCGATCGATTATGTGAAATCATGTACGGAATCGCGTACGAAATCCGTGCCATCGTGCACGCGAGATTTCCCGAAGGGAATTGCCGCAACGCGAGATCAGAGACCGTACGGACCGGACGGAATGGAGGTCGCGATCACAGTCCTCCCGCGAGCGATCGCGCTAGATGTTTTGGCCGCTTGCAAAACGAAAAGCCGAAAACGCGCCGAGCAAGCGAAATACCTCGGGATTACGTTGCGAAAACTGTATACATTATAACGGAGCCGCGCGCGGCACAGAAAACGAATCGCGGAGGACGGGATGGTGTGCGTGTCTGCTGTATGTGTTACGCAAGGAATCGCTCGCACCTGCGCAAGCGTGTGCCGTCCAACTAGTGACTGCCTGAAATCGTCATTTAATCTAATCGTGAAGGAGGAAAAGAAAGGCAGAGGGGAGGGTGACAACGAGAGACAGAGAGAGAGAGAGAGAGAGAGAGATGGGGCGAATGTTTCTTCTCATCTATCTATTAACATCCTCCTAACATTGGTAACTCGCGCAATCATTTGACAAACCATTTCCAGTTGAGAGCAATAGGAATCTTACTTGCCTCGAGTATTTCACGGACGTCTACTATGCCTATTTCTTTTTTGCGCCACACGCTTGTCTTTGCTTTAAACGAGTCTCGAGTGTAATACTTGAGATTTTCCTTTCGTTACGACGTTGATGTTGACGCAATCTC
>NW_011627104.1:1628527-1643072 GCF_000204515.1 Acromyrmex echinatior | reverse complement strand
CCGATCTCGCTCGACCGTTCGCGTAATGCTCGCGTAATCATGCGTCCGCTGGACCACTTCGGAAGACGCGATCACAGCCTCATCTCAGGTCTGTTTTTTATTGCTGAGCTTTCTGAACTATACGCAGTGCAATAAGTTCAGGTGAAACAAATATACGTTTGTTTCACTTTAACTTATTGCACCGGTTCAGAGTGCAGCAATAAAAAACAGACCTGAGATGAGGATATAACTCGGTCTCTCTTGAGACCGAGTCAAAAAATTCGAGGTGCGAGAGCGAGAGAACTCACTTCTCCGCGCGAATGAACTCACGAGTTCATTCATTTTCCTTGTCTATAGCGAGGTGTATAAGTAGAAGATCGTCATTAGCTCGGGAAACCGCATCGTTTCTCTGTTATTATTTTTTCAAACAGCCAATACTCTCCCCTTCAAACTTCATTTTAATGGAACCATGTTGAGAAAATTCCATTTTTAATTCAATTCAAGGGTACTTTAATAAATAATTCATACTAAAAAATTAATTTTTTTAAATGTTGACTACTTTTCCAACATTATTATGTACTGATCTGATCTAAAATGACGTTGGTAGAACTAAATAATTTTAACAGATAATGACTTCACAAATTTGATGTATACTGTTAAATATCAACGAAGCAATAGTAACTCAATCTTTGACTTGAATAACATTTTGTTATTTTCTGTTTAAATCTCCAATCAATATATATAGTTCTATCATGAATATATTTCTGACTTTTCGTCTCTATCTGATTTTTCAGACTATTATTCTTAATGGTTCGGCTATTACTCTTAATGGTCTTTCGATCAATTGACCACGGTTTGTAATATTTCACAGACATGAGATTGGACACGTACCATTTCACTTTGAATTTTGTAATACGTAATTTGGTTTGCGACATCACATCTGATTATGTTAAAGCACTTATGAGAATCTAAAACGTAGTCGAAACGTTTGTGAAATTGTAGATGTGAGTCGCTAGTTGCAATAAAATTGAAGTTGCACATCAACACCCCCGCTGGCTCTGGCGTTTCTAATTTATTTTGTTAGATTTTGTTATTTTTAATCCCCATGTGTGTCAAAATGTAAATCAATTCATTTCTATAGTTAATTTCAAAGCAAACATCGTCCACATTAACGTAGCATTTAGGACATCTAAAATAAATTAAATTTGAGTCAAATTTAATACATTTTCTTGAGTTAAATTGTTTCACTCCATTGTTTAAATCAAATTCGTTAATTTGAATGTTGTAATACGTAATTTGGTTTGCGACATCACACTTGAGTATGTTGAAGTACTAATAAGGACTTAAAACATTAATTGAAACGTTTGTAAAATTGTCGTTATATACAGGGTTGGCCATATTCGACGGAAAGACCTTGAACCCTATTAAATGATTTTTAAAATGAACAGCAAAAAATGTGTTTTTTTCCCATGATTGAAAAAAAAACATCTTTCCCTGTATTAGGTAGAAACAGTAGCGACCTATTTAGAAATTATTAAAAATAACTCGAATTGGATAATTCGACATTACACGAATTTAACAGTGTACATTACAATGTACATGTGCTAAAAAGATAGGTCGTCTTTATTTAATCGAAGACACACCTGTCTACGACTATTTATGGTCCAAGATAAAATCACAGAGTAACGATAATTCGACCTAATGACGATCTCCTACGGACTTATTGTTCAATCTAATGAAAAGCTGTCCTTCATAAATCGTTAAACGATTTGACGGTCGATATCTGCATTGGATGACTGGCGGAAACTCGCTTTTCTCTTCGCGTATTATAGAAGTTGGCAAGAGAGTACAACGACTGTATTCTTCGCAGGAATAGTATGACGGTGCGGCACGACGAGGTCGCCTCGACTTTATCTACTTGCGCAAATAAACGGCGGGGACGCTATCTGCTATGGTTGCATAATGATTTTTACGATAATCACGGTACGGTATAATGCGTTCGCGTAACACGGCCGCATGTTAAATTCGCGAAGGGTTAAATTGGGACATGAAACAACAACGACGACGAAGATGACGATGTCGTCGTCGTCGACGGCATTAGCTACGGCTGCTGGAACGCGTCCAATCTTGCAAACGCCGATCGTGAAAGTAACTTCAAGCTCGGATCGTCGTCGTTGATATGTACTCGTAGACTCGACCGCGTTAAACGGCACCGTGTAGGAAAGTTAACGAACATGACTTACACATAAAAATCAATGACGGATTCAGAGGACCCAGCTCCTAATCTTGTTATTCTACTTCGGTATTTCTCGATTTGTGAATAAAATTTTTAATAAGTAAAGGACTGTTTGTTTTCACTCGAACGTATCAATCCAGTGGACATCAACTAAAAATAATATGGTATTTATAATTTCGTATGATCGTTATAATTTCGTACTCAACGATGTAACTATTATGTAATATCGTATTATGCTATAATAAATATATTTAAATATATTTAAATATATTTAAATATATTTAAATATATTTAAATATATTGTTGAATGCAAATTTATGACATAATGATATGTTACTTTTTACTTGCTCGACTGAATTAATACATTCGAGTAAAAATAAACGGTCCTTTACTTATTAAAAATTTGATTCATAAAGCAATACCAACAACACTAATAACAAGTATCACAATCGCTAATCTGTAAAATTTACAAACAATTCGTTGTGAATAATAATCTTCCCTCGCTCCCGCCTGCTCTCTCTCGCTCTCTCTCTCGCTCTCTCTCTCTCTCTCTCTCTCTCTCGTCCTAAGATGTTTAGATGTTAACATTGTTACACTGAAAAAAAATGTGAAAAAAAATATACTATAATAAATATTCATTTGAATAGTACTAGCTATTATAATATTTACATAATATTTATTAAATATAAAAATATATATATTTGGCACAAGCATCATTAATTTGATATATCGTTTTTTTATTTAATAAATAATTATTTACAATAATAAAGGTTAGTATTATTCAAACAAATGTTTATTAAAATTTAGTTTTTTTTTCAATGTACGAGAAGAACGAAATAAATCATAAAACTATACCACATTGATAAGAAGTGACATATATAAGATTATTTTTCCATATATTAGTCTTTAGAATCAATCTCCTTATATCATCTTAAACAAATGCTAATTTTTTAAATAATGCAAAATAACCGATCTTAAAAACTTATTATTGTGTAAGAATGACACATTTGCCAACACAATGCTTATATGAAAGCGCCGTAACTCATAAAAATAATAAGGGATGAAATTTACACAACTCTATATTAAGGTTGAGTTTGAATTTTAAAAACTCATGACTCATAGTTTTAAAAAATACATTATAATTAAAAGTACATAGAAAAAAATACATAAAAAAAAGAGAAGTTATGTATATTTATTATAATTTAAACATTATTCAGAAAAATGTTTTAATAAAAAGTTGCTAATTTTGAGTTATGTTACTTTTCTATTCACGCAGTGATATGTATGGATAAATGATATAATATTCTTTCTTTAAAGAATTGATCATACAACACGAAAAACAACATGGATGATTTTTATAGCCGATTTCTCAATAAAAATTTCTTATTTATGAAAACATATACGTAGAGATATAAAAAATTCGTATTCACTTAGAAATTTTCAAGTTCTAACAATCTTTGTATGCCCCAATATACAATCAATAATTAAGTTTAAAAATGTATCAAAAATTATAAAAATTAAATCCTATTCTGCCAGGTTGAATAAAACATGCATACTTTTTTCGTAATCAAGAAAGATAAAATAAACATTAATTAAAAGATAACACTTAAAAAATTTTATTATTTGTTATATTTTTAACACATACTTTTAATTGAATAAAATTCCTGCATTTAGAACAGTAAATATAATCGTATAAACTGAGCATACATCAAGTATCGTTCGTCAGCTCGAGTCACTAGACTGCTGCCAGAGAATAATTACCAATTTAATTAATTTCTCATTACTGTTATTTACAAAATAATACACACGTATATTTGATTTTACACATGTATTCCAAATTATGGGGTAGATGCAGACAATAGTACAATTGTACAACGATACAATAGTCAAATAAAAATAATACTCTCCGTTGTACTCTCTTTGCTGAAGTTTTCTGCATCTAGCACTGCTTGAACGGCAAGCCGAAAGTGTAAGTGTAACTATTATATGCGACGCAACCAGCTGGTCTTAAGTAATAGTAACTCGCGCGCTTGAGTAACGAAACGGAAAAAGATGACAAAGACGCGGCGAGAGAAGGAGAGAGATAGAAAAAGAGAAAGAGAGTTGGGGAGAGAGAGAGAGAGAGAGAGAGAGAGAGAGAAAAGAGCGGGAACGGAGAAAGGCCGCCTATCGGACCCGGCATGCTGTCGTCGTTGACACTCCGAGAAATTGCGGTCGCGTGCTGTCACTGTCCAGCACACCGGAGAAAAGTGCTGGATCAACGACTGTCGTAGATTACGACTTCGGTATAATGAACGCAGCTAGCTCAGCAAAATCGGCGTATACAAACTACGAGATTTAATTAGGCGGCATCTGCAGAGAGACTTATATTTTATATTACGCTGGGGAACACTATCTGCTTCGTCATTTCATCAATTATCGAAAAACAAGTCCAATTTCTTTTGAAATATTCATTAAAAAGTAATATTCATTTTATATATATTTATATATATATAAAAAATACGTATGATAAAAAGTATATTTATTTATTTATTTTATATACTATAGAATATTTTAGGAAAAATATAAATCAATACGTACTTTTGTCACAAATACGTTTGTATTAATTCTCTTAAATTCTTTACAATTAATTTGGAAATACCTAAAAAAACGGTAGTAATAAAATGATATTATGTACAATATAATGTAATAATAATTGCCAGTTATTGTAAATTCTATGTCATTAATATTATTATTTTCACGTATCAATTTAAGCGCCGATAATCGTGCATGAAGCTGAAAGCGAATCGTAATCACGGAGACCAGACGACATGAAACCGCAATATTTTTCGTTTTTAACGCGCAAATTATCGTCCTTACAAATAATTGCATGTGATTAACACTAGAAAGAGAAAAAAAGAAGGAAAGATTAGTCAATATTTGAATGCTGACAGGTGTCAAATCCTTGTTACCTGCAGGGAATCCACGGAAAGTGCAAACGCACGTCGCGAATTCTCGTATTACGCGATGCGATTGCATAACCGCGGTCGGGATGAAGAGATCGTAGCAAGACAAAGGAAAAAGAAAGAAAAGGAAAATACACAGAAAGAGAGAAGAAAGGTAAAAGAATAAAAGGCGTGGTGGCGAGCTGTGCGATAACGCGCCGTAATCTATTTCCGGAAAAGTAGGCGGAGACGAGATAGAGAACGATTAACGCAGCCGCCGAACGTAGTGACGCGAATTTTATCGCGACGTCACTATCTCGCGGTTACGTCTTCGACAACAATGTATTTCTCATTTAGACAGGGTGTAAACATCGCGTACTTTCTCCCTGACCGCGGACGGAGGCTGGAATGAAAGAGGAACACCGCGTTTTTCAACGAAGTCGCGGAACGATTGAAAATTGAAAATCTATGGCGAATTCCAAATTTCGGCGTATTAATAACGAACGTTGATTGTTACATAAGAAAGATTTTTCAGTGGAAATTAATTTACTGTTAAAACTATTTAGCTAATGTAACAACGATTTTTTTCTACGAATTTTTGACATGTTAACCCTCGTCGACTATGTAGAATTTTGCATTAACAACCGGAGTTTTTGAGCTTCACAATGGATTTTTACATT
The DNA here is from genome assembly GCF_000204515.1 of Acromyrmex echinatior. Next base: position 1,637,253 of record NW_011627104.1, on the reverse strand, counting down.
ATTTTGGACTATATAAAAATCTAAAAAAATTCATGCATTATACTTGTGAAAGATTTAACAATTTTACTATTGTAAAAATCAAATTATATTTATTTATTTTTTTAGATTTAAATTTATTTTCACAATCAAAAGATCGTTTCGACAATTTTCATATTGACTGTACTTTCAAAATCCCATTTGATCGGCGGAGGATTAAATAAAAACATTTACATAAAAACATAAAGGAGAATTAAAAATTTTCTCTTTACATAAAAAAATAAATATACTGAAATCTAACAACCTAGCAATTCAATCTTAATTCTGCTCTTCAACTTTATTTGGCAAAACTTTTCACTAATCTAATACTTAAAAAAAATTGTAAAAACAAAATGAAATTCAGAATCAATCACTCAAGTAATCAATGACAAGGTAAAAAAGAGATAATAATAATTTAAATCGTATTCAATTCTATCGACAACATTGATTACAGTTGATGATCGATCCCGACATTAAAGAGCTACAAAAAAGTACAGTGCATAATAATCTTGTGTATAATCTTCTGTATGATTTTCTTATACAATCAAGGTTGAAGATAAGAGAAAGATGAATTTTGCCGAGTGTATGTGATCTCTCTTATTATTACTAGAAATCGTTGAAATGACACGTATTCACGAATGACTGGTATTTCGGCGAGGCATTGCTTCCTTTCACGCTGATCAACGTGTTTCACCAAATTATTACGGCACGTAACAAAAGTACAAACACATGCGAAATCATTGAAAGAGCGCGTGTCGCGAGGCTGTTGCTTCAATTAACCATTTATAATTATTATAATTGTCCACTTGATCACGCCCGAGAGAAACCAAATTTTTGATAAACATGCAATCGTTTGTATAAACTAATTAATAAAGAAATGATAAGTACCTGACGCAAAAGAAACAGAGAATATCATCGATAGTAATGATAAGTCACTTCTCTTTCAACTATCATCAGAAATTATGCAAACATTAAAATAATTGATTAATGATTACAAGCGATGAGTAAGATGTACGAGATCAAATATCGTTCATCAATTCAAATTAATACGCGTTTCCATCAAGTAAGTCATAACTTCAATCTCGGACTGGAAAAGTTTCATTGTACAATATTAATTGGAATTCTGATAGATTCAATCAGAAAAGTACAAAACTCAGGATAACCCGAGAAATTCAATTACGATAACAATTATAGAATTCTTATTTATATGACATCAGAATGTTTTGTACTTTTTGTTCGTGCAATTAGAACATTTTTCTCAGAGTGGCACTTATTCTTCACCTTTTTCTAATGCTAACAATAAGAATAAGAAAAAGATGAAGAGTAAATTGAACTGAGATTTAAAGTTAATCTACATTGATAGAAGCAGGCATTAATTAATTAGTGAAAACGAGTATAAGTGAGACTTGGCACGATTGCAACTTTAACTGCTGCAACCAAAGTCTCAAGGACTCAAGGTTGAGCTTTCTTTCTTTCCGACGTAACCACACTCGGGGTCACGCATACCTTCGATCGCGAAGCTCGTTAATTGCATAAACCTTGAACAGTGACTTGCTTCGCCGAGCGGACCGAAGATTCACTTCGACAACAGAGCAGTACCGTGTCGTTTTCCGTTCATGATTTCGCCGCGTTTATGTAAGAATATCGTATGAGGTACAGGGTGTTCCCGTATCTAGCAATATAGTGTCGAGAAAATGATAATTCTACTTGAGAAAATAAGTAAAAAGTACAAAATTGTTCTCAGTTTTTTTTTTTTTTTTTTTTTTTTTAGACAAATGGAAAGACAAAATTATGTATTACCAATTATATTAATATAATTGTAATATTCAGCTCATTTTACATAAGATAAAAAATCTATCACTAAAAAAATTGCAATTTTGTGACTACAAAAATATTTTTACATACGCATTAAAAAAAATATTGCATTGAATTAATATTGTATATAAAACTTCTATAGTGTTTATATCATGTTATAACTTATACGTCAACATAAAGTGTAATATATGAAATGCACGTGTAATACGTATCTTTAATATTATGTAAGGCATGACGAGGAACAAGGAATTTTTACGTTGCATCTGAATAGCAGGTTGATATGCACATAATATTTGCAACTGTAATAAATCTCATAAGATAATTCACTCGAGATATCAATTATAATAAATCAATTTTTTTCGATGCATCTTCGATTAATAATAACATTAATATTGTTTTGAGCAGCTGTTTAATGTAACTAACAGAATGGCAATGCACAAATGACATATAATAACATAATAATGTACAACGGCCTCGAACGACTTCATTAGCTCATTCAGCGTGGAAAGTTTCTTACGATTCATAATCGATAATTTATATTAGCCACTAATCAATTATTTCTATTCAATGGAATTTTTGTGAATTTATCAATCTGAACTTCACGCAAATTAAAAAATAATTTTTGTGAAAAAACATGAAATATATTAAGCACTTGTTAGTATCTTAATACAAGAATTCCAAGGAAATTAAAGAAACGTGGAAAATTATTACATTTACATAAGTTCTAAATTTAATCGCTTATAATTAGATCCTGCGTTTGATAAATAAATCATTATCCATAAAAATATGAGTAAATGCGTCACATACGTGCATAAATAATAGCCAGATAAAACACAAATCGCTCGTCTATTTTTATGCAAAAAAGTTATCAAAAGGAATAAAATACATTAAACTAAACCTGTTGTCTTAATGCAGAAATCTCAAGCAGATTAAAGAAAGACAGAAAATTATTACATTTACATAATTCTAAGTTAATTCTAATCGTTCAAGTATATCCTATCTGTGATCTTGTCTAATAATAATATCAATATACATATTGTATATACATATTGTATATATACATATTGCATATGTCATGTACAAAAATAATAACTAGATAAAGCACGGATTGCTCCGTCTACCGTTTTAATATTTTGGGAAGGAATACTCTAAGAGTTTCGAGAGTATTACAACAATCGGATCTGCAGACAAATCACAACAGCCTAGGTGACGTCGAAAATAGATTCGAAGATACAGTCATTGGGCGCATTCAAGTTGACAAAGCAGCTAGTCTGTTCGCCGAGCAAATAAGCATAATTGGATGTTACTTATAGATCCAACCAATCATATTCAATCGCTAAGTAAGTATACCTAGTCGCTTTGCCGTCTTGAACTCGCCTATTGATGTAGAATCATACCTGCGGGAATGCGGTGTTAGACGTGAACGTTGTACCCTTTTGACTTATGCTTGACAAACATTTGTCTTTTCAGTTCATATTTGCGGACAAATATTCCCGACTACGCACGGTACAATACGAAGCTTAATTGTTTTTCATCATCTTTTTTTCCTTCACACCTTGTCAACAAGTTCAAGCGAAAATTATGATGCAAAAAAATTGTGGAATTAATGCATTCCACGAAATCCAAAGGCGTTACTTCCACTTTTACATTAGGAGGGCCTTTTCCATTACGCGCGCGCCACTTTAATATCACTCTGTCAGAAATTAACCGGCTGCAACGGTTGTCCTCGGTCGCGCATCACGAGCATGCACAACGTATTAACGCAACGTGTAACGAAGTTGCTGCGATAACGTGTGGCACGTATACGAGACCAGGGCAAGGCCGAGACGACACGATTTCACGAAGAATTGACGTGTTTCGCGAATTTCGCAGAAATACTACGAGCTGACTAGGGATAACATCGTTAATTGTGGAATTTAGCAACGCAACGATTGAAGAAAAACGTGAACGACATGAGGGTGATAAGTCCACGAATAACCCGCGGTTACATTTTGTTAAGATATTGGGTCATCTAAAAAGTATCCGCGGTTTTTTGTCACTAGATGGTGTTGACCATCAAAAAACTGCGGATACTTTTTAGATGACCTAATAACTTGCCATTATGAACGAACCAATGTTCGTGATGGAAGCGAAATAAATAACCTTCTAATGATCCGTGGGAGATATGGCCTTTGCCATTTCTTTTAAAGTTGCACAACAAGGCTGCAGCCACGCATCTTTGATTCTAGAACCTAGAGAAAACATGTTATGAAGCACCATCACTGAATTGACGATAACTATCGATGTAAAAAGTTATCATTGCCCTCGGAGTAAGCTCCGAATTGCCACACTCCGAGATCGATGCCAAAGATCAATTAATGATTATGTAAATGGCTCCTCTGTATCGTTTTACACTTTGGATTCGATGATTTGTACATTTCGGATTTAGTAAATTTTTTTACACATTGAAACTTGATTGATGGCAACTCTGGTATAAGAGAATGTATCGCCACGAATTAGAAACTGATTCTGACTGTTCGCTACTGAGAACAAAAAATTATTTATTTAACTAAATGAATTCAATACGTTTTTATTTCTTTCAATGAAAAATGTATGTATTAAATATATTAAATTTTAACGTGTGACGAGAAAAAAAATTATTGACTTTAGCTTTAATTTATTATGTTTTTTACAATTTATTAACTTGTTGTTAATGATTGTAACTATTCTGGACTTTGTGAGGTGAATTAGATTTCTACATTTAGCACATACATCTTTTTCCAACAATTTCTTTAATTTCAGCTTGAGTTCTTATAACCACTCAGCTTTGAAACTGTTATTAACAACAACGTTAACTAATATTGAAATATGGCTCGTTGTCTCACGTTTACTCCATGACGATCATAGGAAATTTGAAGATACTGATTTGCAGTGCAATATTTCAAATTAGCGTTAAATTTAAAAAGTATAGACTGAAGATGACTCAAAGTTGAGTTGAAACGTTCCAATTTTTGTATTAATTTATTATTAAAATTATCACGCAAGTTTACAATCAGCGTTGACTCCTCTAACCTACACATTTATATTTATTACTTTTATATTATATTTGAGCTTAACATATACATTCTCCAATGAAAGAAATAAAGATAATTAAATTAGTTTAGGCAAGTAAATAATTAATTGAGCATTTTTTTCTCAGTATAATTTACAATAATTACGCCCATTAAATTAAATACATGTAGAGATACATAAAATACCGTTAAGTCTGACCTAAATGGCAAGTTTTGGAATAAATTGTAATTTGCAGAATCCTCTTTAATAGAATATGATCTCACGGGGACGCGAATATAATTGCTCCCGCGGATTGACCTTTCAAGAATGCTTCAATTTCCTCTAATAACATCCACTGTAAAAATTACGTAGAAGATACGAAGAAAAGACAAAGTAGTAGTTTTAAGGCAATTAGCATAGATAATCAAAGTCGTAAATTATTTCAGTATCAAGATGAATACCAATAACCATTCGTCACGCGTACTGTTATACAAAAATATACATAACGGGTCAAAAAAAAACGCGTGGATTGCCTATGTCCAATTTGTGTTTACATAGCGTATCGTAATACTCGTTGTTGTTGCGAACATCATAACTATAGGGAATCGCCATAACTCGATAATGTCAGCTGAATAATTCCGCCGATGCGGAATAGATTAACCGGCATTTTAATCTTCCGTTATATAATAAATTCGCTTGTATTCTCGCTACTCGATGAAACGATCGTCACGATACCATGGAAAGATCAGTGAAACGGTAACCACGGCTTATTTACAATTTAAAACGGATCATTATGTTACATTATACAGAGCGGTTGCGAATTTGTTTATTGAACTCGAGAAAGAGAGGGAGAGAGAGAGAGAGAGAGAGAGAGAGAGAGAGAGAAATCCTGAATATTTCATAATTTTTACAAAGTCCACTTCAAATAAGTTAAAAATAAATTTCTCTTCCCCTTCGAGAAAGAGAGAATACTCGCAGATTTGAAAACACATCCTGCGGATATTGCATCGGATTATCTCACCAGCATAGATAACGAGCGGATCATGAAAGGTCGATGATATAATCGAGGCGAGAAAGCAGATCCTGGATCTTACAAATCGACCTTCGAAAACTTTATTTCCATATATTTTTACATAGCAACCTAGAGAATATCCAAGGATGTTTCCTTGCGGAAAGCAAATCTAAATTAGCAAGGACAATCAATTCTTTTTCGTCTACAAATCGGCGATCGATAGCACCGGGAATGATCAGCGATCAACGAACAGCAGCCGCGCCAGCAACAGAATTGCAGCGAGCAGGGAAAGTGCATAGCTGCATGAAGTTGTAACTTGCCGAGAGTCGCTGTAACGCATTAATGGCTGCGCGTGGAAAGAAAGAGAAAGAGAGAGAAAGAGACGGAGGGAGGGCAGGGAGAGAATCCCCTTATATAAGCGCCATATTAAAGTCCTTCCTCAACATCGTTGATGTACTGCCGCGAACGAAAATGATCGAAGCCTGTTATCAACAGTCTTTCGAGAACCTCACCGAACAAAATTCTATATCGGTTCTGTTATGTCCCGATGCACATCGCAGCAGAGAAATCACGAGATAATTCCTATGAATTTCGTGGAATTGCGATTCAAGTGTTTTAACTACTCAATAAATCTTACCGAAATTTTTCTTACACTGAGAGAAAAATGTACTAAATTTTAATAAATGTTTGTTTGAACAATACTAGTTATTTACTAAATGTAAACATATATTCATTTGATAGAAGAATCATTTGATTTAACTATTATGTTTTATTTAGCAAATATTTATTTTCCACAAATAAATGTATATATATATATACACACACACACACACACACACACACACATGTATTTGTTTATATTTTGATTAATTTCAAATGCTTTTTAAAATAATTATCTTTAAATATAATTAAATCATAATATTGTAATAAAAAAAACATTTGAGATTAATAATAATGAATCTTGTGTGTAAGTATCCAAACATAGATTTATGTCCGGTTATTGGGACTTTTACCTTATCAGTATAATTCAAGGATTATTTATTAAAATTTAATATATTTTTCTCTCAATATAGTACACCGGTACCGATTGAAATTCGCTTATCTCAAGATTAACGCCTTCAAGCGTAACGATTTTTCCGTGAAGGCGTGAACGATACGGTCGCCAGATTGGTAAACTTCCAACGACACGAGTAGTTCCATGTGTAATGAGAGCGTGGTAAAGTAATATAATATAACTGATACGGCCATCGACTCGCGAATGCGCGCGACATGAGAAAACGGACATTCCGGCAATTCGGCCTTGGCAGGTAGATAATATACACCGCTAAGCCACGCGACTTTCATTTATTAATGAAACCGACGCGACATTAATGACTGGTCCAGCGAGTCAGCGAGGCATGAGATCGCGGATTCCGCTAAACAGGAAAAATATATAGGTACATCCGCGCGTGAGATCGCACGCGGCGAAGCACGCTCAAAAATTCGGGAGAAAGCAGGACTCGTTTCGATCTCTGTCAGAAAATTTGTTGGGGCCGTGTCGCAACGCGGCACGTTTCACGTAATAGGCAGATAGGTTGGCGTGTCAGCTACCACGAGCCGCGCCGGATAGATCCGCGTGTACGCGGCGATTCAGTCACCATCAACGCGAATAGATTCGCGAGCGGCGAAGATTGCACTTGTCGATCACAATCGACGTCAGTGAAGTGGATCGATCGATCGGGGAACCGCCTCGACTTAGAGATCGCGTCACGCGATCGCGTTCTCCGCCCAACACGCTTGTTCAAATCTATAAAAAGTGCGTAGCACGCGTTCTTTTTGCATCTCTCGCGCGTGGATTATACAACAGCTTTTACCGATTGCGTTACTGTATACAGTAACCGGCACACCGGTCGATCAGACGAGCGGCTACTTCGCTCACTAGATTTACGCACGATTCCATAAGAAACGTATATTGCATATTATCACGACGGTAAAGTATAATGTTAATTGACTGTATAACTCGCGATCCGATTTATATCTTGCCTGAAAGTTGTCCGTAATTAATCTAAAACAGCTTGCGTAGCTTTCTAATGCTCTATTAATTTAATAAGCATATAATTAAAAAAAAAAGTTAACTTTCTTCATAGGCGAAAATTTAAATTTATATATGCGACAGAAAAATTCTAAGAGTGTATTACATGCAGGCTCCTTGAAATTCCTAAAATAAGGTAACTGCATCAAATATGACCTACTTGCTGTTTACAGGAAATTACATAGATCGTTTTCATTGCATTCATGTAAATATTAAATATCTCATATTTTCAATTAATAGAGTTTTTATAAATCTGACTATTAGTTTCCAATACTGGAAAAATCGCAATTCTTAAATGGTTATATTGAGTAAAATTACTTTACATTAGACACACACACACACACACACACACACACACACACCACGCACACACGCACGCACGCACACGCACGCACGCACGCACGCACACGCACACGCATACGCACACACATATATATAAGTGGAATGGAAATTAGATAGAAATTGAAATTGAAGATTCCACGAATTAAATATTAATCATCAATAGTACATCAGTTCTATTTTGTACCTGTAATTACGAATATCAGTAAAAAAAAATTACGAAATAACTTTTTATGCTCTTGTTTTTGCCTTTGGAATTAACTTTAATCGTTTGTAATAATAAGTCAAAAGTGTGTTGTGATACCACTTTGCCAAGTTCCTCGCATTTTTAAAATTAGATGAATGTATTCAAATTAGATGTATTAATACATAAATATAATGCATAAATTAGAGTTAAGGGGGGAAACCACAGTAGAGCACGAAAAAGTACGTACATTTTCGGGA